>CM019068.1:134506248-134590569 GCA_009667805.1 Leptobrachium leishanense | reverse complement strand
GAACAGGCACCGTATGTTCAGGCAATTCGCCAGGATTTGGCGAATTGCCTGCTCTCTGGATAGCCGAATGGTCAGGAAAGGTAACCGAACACAGATTTTCAGCGTTCGGTTAACTTTCTCAAGCAATTCGGATCTCTTTGGATAACCCTGACACTCTCTAGATCCCTCGGAGATCTGGCAAGGAGGAAGCCTGCCCCCCTGATTTAGATGGGGCGGAGAGCTCGATGACGTCACCCTTCGGAGCCCTCTATCTCCCCAACCATTGAAGATAGAGTGCTGCAAGTTTTAACCATTTTGCTGCCGGATGGCGATTTGGCGCAAATTTGCGACAAATCGCAATTCAAACCTGGAGGGGGCTGACATCATGGATGTCAGCCAAGCCTCCAGGTCACCCCCCACCCACTGACATCCCTACCATATGTGTGAGGATATCAGTGGGCCAGTTAACTCCCTAGCTACCAAGGGGAGATAGTGGGATCGTTTGGATCCCATTATCTCCCGATCCGTGGCAGATAGAGCGTCATGCTGGACATCATTGGAAAGGCCTGATCATGGCCTTTCCAATGATGCCAAACATGACTAGGTTCGGTGTAAGAAAAAGCTAAAACAAAATAAATAATAAAATAAATTAAAAAAAAAAAAATTGGCTGGGGGGGGGGGGTTTAGTTAAATAGGACCTAGGCTGTCATCTAAAAATAATGAGCATAAAACAGTCAGAATGAGCTCAGCGTACATAGGTGAACTGGCTCAGCAATGAAGGGGTTAAAAAGCAAACAAAAATTAAAAATTGGGTATTTCTATTCTCGGGACAAAATTCTGAAACTATTTAGCCGGGGTCTTTTATGGTGGTTGTAGATTTTGGGGATTAAATTATGAAAAAAAGTCTGTTTTTACCATTTTTTCAGATTTCATATTTTTTTTTATAGTAAATTATAGGATATGATGGAAATAATGGTATTTTTAGAAAGTCCATTTAATGGCGGGAAAAACTGTGTATAATATGTGTGGGTTGCATCAACGAGTAAGAGGAAAATTTGACCTAAAACGCAAGCAGCTCAGAAACGTAAAAACAGCAGCGTTCACTAAAGGATGGATTTGTGTAAAACCGCCCAGTCACTAAGGGGTTAATAACTGTAGCAAAAATCAGGGAATTTCTAATTTGTTGAAATATGTATCAGTTTATGAAAGTTATAAATGGATCAAAATTTCCACTCGCCCCGGAGGAGTATACATTTTACCCCTTACACTATTGACTGCATAGGGCATGTGGGGCATATCCTGGAATTCCCTCCGTGTGCATTAGATGTGTCCCTCACAACCTGTGCAACACTGGCTTGGCGAACTGGTTCTTCTCCTGATCTATGTGAAGGAAGTCAGGCCAGGACACCCTCTGAGACATGTTTTCCTCCCTTTCTTTCCTATGAGCTTTCCAAGGGTTTATAGGTGTTCGACGTCTGGCTGCCTTTCACTCATGTTGAATTTACTCACCTTGCTTCTCCTGAGTGTATAAGGATTCAGAATGAGGTAATATCTAGCTATTAGAGAGCTGGTGAAAGCTTATTCTAGGGGTTATTTCTCTGCCAGTGAATTCTATAAGGGAATATCGTCCTCCAGTCACCTTTGTTATAAATTAACCCTATAGGTAGCAGAACACATTGTTACATACTATCAGTTTATCCGTTACACTTGTGAAGCGTTGTATAGAGCTGGGATATTTGTTTGGTATTTCTAGGATTCATCAGGATTACACGGTGACTTTATTTTTATGTATGGAGACTGTGGCTTCGGGAGATGAGGGTCACTTCAGCCAAGTGGTGTCTGGCCAGGTCCCATATGTCACTTCTGGTTTTGTGCTGTGGATCGATGCTGGGAAAGTGCTCGTAACGTCATTTTGGATGCGCCTAATTGATCGAGTAATGAGGGTATTTAATGGTGGACTACAGAGGAATCCATAGCTCTGGATGAAGTCTTATGGATGAAACATGTCGAGCGCTTAAGGACTTAGGCTAGGGACAGATGAGCGCATTTTCTGCGGCCACCGTCAAAATGTACGTCGATGCGTGCGCACGCATTTTTTCACGGAATACGCTTAAGTGGTCAGACGATGCGCAATTCTGGACGTATTTCATGACGATGGTGTGAAAAGAAGTCTAGGGAAATCCGGCTGTTTGAACGTTATGTTGGCCGCACACTAGCAGCGTCTGACATCTCCTAATCACGCACACACGCTGCTATGCGGCCGCAGCGCACTCTGTACGTCAGTACCAGCGGTTTAACGTTCTCGAAAAAATGCGTTCATTTTCCACTTGCGTTGCGCGGCCGGACTTTTGTGCGACCGTACTTCGTATATTGGCTGTCATTGCCCGGCATCTGCTGCTAGTGCGGCCGTGATTATGTGCGCCAGAACGCGCGTTCGCACTGCCTCAGTCTGACCCTAGCCTTATACCGGACTTTTATGTTTATAGTGCAGAGATGTGATGAAAATCCATATAGCGCCAACTAGTGGAATTAAACCCAACCCCAGTTGTATAGTGAAGGTAAGTGCACGTGCAAGCGCCGAGTAGCTTCAATGTTACCATCGTGAAATATACAGAGTGAAAACAATACGTATATTTTAATACCGGCGACTTTACCTTTAACTTTTCCCTTTATCTCTTGAGAAAAAACAGAAACAAATAGTGCAGAACCACAAAAACAGGTCCCGACTCCAAGGTGACTAATGTTACAGAAGCTAAGCACAGTAAGCTTGCGCAAGCTGCGAGGCGTGAACCGATTATACCCCAGTTTAGCGTCAGGATTGGAATATCGATGCCAGACGTTAAACTTGCTTCTCCCAGCGCTAACGCTTACATATCGAGACATTACATTAGCACCAGCTATGGAATAGAGACCCGGATGCTTTGGAACTACATTTCCCACGAGGCTTTGTTGCCAAGCTAAGGAATCACTGAGCCTCATGGGAGATTTACACTGTGACACTTTTTGTTACAGGTTTAATCACCAAGTTCTGAATTTACCACTAAACAGAATTTCACCAGATCTGCGATTTCGGGGCAATTTGGCTTTTCATGAAGCTGTCAGTTCACCAAATACAGGCAAACTGACGCCGAAATACGGTGCAATTCACCGGCACTGAAATTGTCCCATAGAGAACTAATGATCAGTCTATTCACAGAACCCGGAAATACAGCAAAAGTTTAAACGACATTCCATGATTTCAGTGTTTCAATACGACAGGTTTAAACGGGCGAATCCCACAGCTTTCAATGGAATAATGTCAGGTATATTAGAAGGAAAAATTAAAATGGATGTTTTTAGCCATTTTTTTTAAATAGAAAGTCTTTTCTTTTTCAATTTTCCCTAGTTTTAGAAATGAACAGAGATTTTTTTTTAATAGTTCACGGCTAGGTGAAATTTTATGTTTTTGTTTCTATAGATACCAGACATGAGGAAACCTTAACATGTCTTTGTGTGATATAATGCTGAAGCTAAGTGCTAAACGTGTCATAATTAAATTTATTGGTTTGTCTTAAGTCTTTAAAACAAAAAGATATTTTCTCTTTGGGTAAAGGGATAAAAGTTAAAATCTTTGTAATGTATGATTATATTCACGAAATATATTCTTATAAATCAAGGTATATTTTATTATATTTACAGCAGAAAATAGATGCTCCAATAAGAATTTGTTGAGTATAACTGGTAAATAGTATAATTCTGTGATTTAACTAGAAAGGAATTTACTCAGTTTGAGAGGAGTGGAGACAGGACAGACTCAAAGTCTACATTAAAAATAGAGGGTTTTTGTAAGTCAGATTGACCTCTCGATCTGAGATAAGAGATATAAAAATTAAATGGTGGAAATAATCTGAAGAGCAACACTGCCCTCTAGAGGTATAGTAAATATTATATTAATAATAAGAATATAATATTTAGATGGAAAGAGATAGATTGTTAGGGACGTCAAATTGACTATAATTGGAGCCGCACTGTTCGTTGCATTCATTCAGATTTCCAGGACACGACAATGTAGTCAGATCATTCCAGGACATAATGCATTCAGAGACTTACACGACAAGGCATTCATGCAAGCAGACCATCGTTGCAGACCATCCCAGGACACAATGAATTCAAGATTTCACACCAAATCTCTAACTCACATGCATTGATTATCTGACATTGATAATTTTCACATATTCCAAAACATTATTACATAAAGAATATTCAAAGGCTATAATTCATTGACTCCTGATTGGAGAGGTAATGTATGAAAGCTATTTTTATTAAGGTTAATAAATTATTTATATTTAGAGTATTTCTTGCAACAGATAGATCCAGAATCTAAAATATTTCTATATCTGCAGATAGAGATATGAAGAAGAATCGGATATAAGGATTTATCCTAAAGATACTGTTGCAAAGATTGATATACCGATATATATATTGAATTTGGAAATTACTGTGATTGAAATTAATAAGCAAGGAATTATAAAACTACAATATAAAAGCAGAAGATTAGAAGCTTAATTTTTGATATTGGGGAGGATTCACTAAATAAGTTTTTATTACTTATCAGTCTAAAAATAGAAGTGATAGCTCATCTTTTGTTGATCCACGTAGCATAGAGAGATACATATATCTCTACAAGATCTAGCTTGTTAAACATTGGTTTGCTGGGAAATATATGTTAATTGTTTTCGTTAAGCAGAAATGTTTATTAACCATTTGTGTATAGTTACTAACTGATAAGATAAATGATATTAATCATATATGCAGTTACTAACAGGGGATACATATAGCGTGAAGCTAGTTTCTATGTTCTGATGGATTTTGTGGTTTATAAATATTTTTGTTGATATGAGATTTGAAACTTTTTTTGTATACGTAATAAATATATATATTTTTATCCGATTATTGATTAGTGTATTCTTCAAAGCAAAACACAGACAATTTAAAGAATTTAGGAGAATCTCTAGGAAATATAAACGATTGATATTTGTGTCTCGTATAAATTTCTTATTGAATAATAATACCTGACAATAAACAGAATATTTTCTCGTTAAGATCATTATTTTTATTTTTTACAAAAGCCCTTTTTATATTTTTAGAAAACATTTTTTTTTAAAGAATTTTATTTTTCTGTAACAGATTTTTTTTATTATTTTTTTAAAGGAGATTTTTTTATTTAGACACATTTTTATTGATTTAACCCTTTCGCTGCTGAGGCTTTTCCCGCCTCTGTGCTGAGGTCATTTTTACCGATTTTGCTCATCATGTTTAAACGCGTTTTGAAGGCTTATTTTAGTATATCACCCAGACATATTATATATCGTTCTTTCCGTCAGACTCGGCAGATTAATAATATGTCATTATTATATGTATACGTCATGACCTGTCTGTATATCTTAACAAAAAATGCAATAAAATATGAATTTTCAATAATTTACAGCGTGTAAAGTGTTTTTTTTCACATTTTAACATGCGAGCAATTGCGGGTATATTTTATATGGGGTGCGCTTGTTAAAAAAATTAGAGATGGGGTCTCTTTACATTTTGTTTTGGGGAAAATTACACGATTTTTAACAAACGCACCGCATACAAAAATCGTTAGTGCAGCATCATTGTTCACATTATAATTGAAATGGGAACAATATTTCTGCATTAACAAACCAAAAAAAAGAAAAAAAAAGTGTTTATTTTTTTTTTTATAATTTTTTTTAAAATATTTGTTTATTTTAATTTTATTTATTTATTTATTTTTACAAACTTTTTTCACATTCGAGTTTGGTATCGTTGGAACGGCCATGCTCTGGCCGATCCAACAATACCAAACGTTAACCCCTAGCTTCCACGGATCGGGAGATAGGGAGTTCATTGGAACTCCCTATCTCCACCGTTGGTGGCAGTTAGGGGTTAACTCCAGGACTGGCGTCATCGTGCTATGCACGATGACGCCAGTCCTCAGGGGGAGTTCCCGGAGGCTTGGCCGACATCCAAGATGTCGGCCAGCTCCGGGAAAGGATCACGAACCGGCGCTTTTCAGCGCCGATTCGTGATCCAGCTCCCCAGGGGTTAATGACAGGTACCATTTGGAAGGGCAGGCTGTGCCCTTCCAAATGGTGCCTGGGTTAACCCCCGCAACGCTGCCGATCGGGAGGGAGAGAGGTCCGAAGGACCTCCCCCCCTCCCTTTCAGGCGCCTCTTCCGCACATGCGGGGGGGGGGCGCCTGAATTAGGTGTCATCGCACTGCCGCGATGACACCTAATTTCACCGGCGGCAGTTCCGGATGCTGGGCTGACATCGAGGATGTCAGCACGCACCGGGGGGGCCAGCGATCGGCCGGAACCCGGCCGAACGCTGACCCCAAAGGGAGGACGCGCTCAGCGCGTCCTCCGCATGCAACGTGACATGCGGTTGGACGCGCTGAGCGCGTCCTCCGCATCGAAGTGGTTAATCTCCTATCAAACAGGAGACGGACTCATTTTCTTCCCATTCGTCGGAATTCGCCAATGTCTGATAACTGCTTCAGCGACTTCATTGTCGGTGAAATATGATGAACATTCAATAAATGGTGAATTCACTGAAATTTCAACAAAACGCAAATCGCTGAATTGAGCTGAAATTTAACTATTTCTGTGCTTTGTGAATAGACTCCATAGTAATGATATGTGCTGAACGTGCTGAAAAAAACGAGATATAATTTGTCTGGGTCCTGTAATAAAAAATAAGCCTTAAATCGTATTTAAACATAATTTGCAAAATTGTGAAAATGAGCTCAGCACACGAAGGGTGTGTGTGTTAAATAGTTCAGCAGTGAAAGGGTTCAAAACGGTAAAGTGCCCCCCCCAGAACACAAAGGTGCTTTGTATTCAGGTGCCCCCTCCCCCTTGCTAGCAGTCTAGAGGGGGGAGTTTGGGGCTGTTTTTGCCCAGACCACCAGGAGTTAAACCCTGAAACATTAACCCTCAGGACACCAAGTAAAAACTCAGGTGGCCCCTCCCAGAAAACTGGGGACAGTTAGCAACTATGTGATTTAACTCTTCACTCACTGACAGCACATTAACTCATTCCCTGCCAGAAAGCTCCATATCAGTGATTGTGGCCCTGCAGGGGGTGATTGTCACACAGGGGCTTCTTATAGACTAAGCGCCGCCTTATTCCCATGGCTGGGAGACATTTCATTGCTGAATTCACACACATCATTATACAGCGGATACAGCTTATAATCAGCAATATATGCATTTACTTACAAGAAGCCGCTCACTCCCAGCACCCTCAGCCTGGATCTCCTCTCTGGATTCACCAGGCGGATCTGCCGCCTCACAGGGCTCAGGACACAAAGGACAAAGGGGATGGAGCTACAGGGGTTAAAGGAGAGGCAGGAGTTACATATAATCCCACATCAATACAAAAAAACCAAAACACATTTTAACCAATTAAATGGCACGCCCTTGGCAGGTGGGTCTGAACGCCGTAGAGACAGGATAGCAGACCCTTCTGACGTCTATGGGCTGCAGCAGTTGGAGAGCCGGGCATACCAGTACGCCCCGCCGGCGTTTATACCACCCCCCAGGCAGAACCTGTCCAGAGGTAAGGGGTTAATGATACAAAAGGGAAAATAAAAAAGTCACTAACACGAGACAAGAACGAGCAAGAAGAAAATAATTGTAGCACTTTCTGGTTCAGCATCTGGACAACTTTTGTTTTGCCGTCATCATCATCATCACTCTAAGCTTAATCAGCCAGGATGGTCAGACAATACGACAGAGGCACAGGGACAGAGAGAACAGACAGAGGCACAGGGACAGACATGAGGCACAGGGACAGACATGAGGCACAGGGACAGACATGAAGCACAGGGACAGACATGAAGCACAGGGACAGACATGAGCACAGGGACAGACATGAGGCACAGGGACAGACATGAAGCACAGGGACAGACATGAAGCACAGGGACAGACATGAAGCACAGGGACAGACATGAGGCACAGGGACAGACATGAAGCACAGGGACAGGCATGAGGCACAGGGACAGACATGAGGCACAGGGACAGACATGAAGAACAGGGTGAGAGAGGGACAGACTGTAAGAGACTCCTGTTCCCTGGCTGTGTACCTGTGTTATTAGCGCTGCCTAGAATTGCTCAGACGCCGGATCAATGTTACCCAGGTATCCAGATACAGCCAAGGCTTGGTATAGATACAGCACAGAGACAGATAAACACAATGAACACAAACAGCTTATACATTGTCTATAAACCAGCCCCACAGACAGCCAACCCTGAACAATAACAACACAATGTATAATGACACCTCTGGGAGTGCTTAGAAAACACATAGGAGCCCCCCCCCCATACCTGTCTATCCCTGGTACATAAATATAGGGGGTGTTGGCCTGACCGCGGTTAATGGCGGACGTGTGAGGGCTGAGCTCCATGTCTGACGCCCGGCTGAAAGCAGAGATCACAAGCGAATCAATCGTCCTGCGGCACCGCTGACCCAGAGAGCACCGATGTCTCCCTATCGAAGCAGGAAGAAGTCTGGAGGGGCGGATTTTTTCACACTGGAGGGCCCAAAGCGCCAGGACGAAGTGATCCCGCAAGATGGCTACGCCTCCTCCTCCTCCTCCTCACCATCCCCTGGCACTGCCGATGCCTTGTCCTTGGCACCCCCAGGCTTAGACGCAGTTACAGCTTGGCTGGAACCCATGCTCTTGGCCCTCTCAAACACGCTGGCATCCCGGCTGGACGCCTGTCGCTGCAGACATCCGGCACGACATCCGAGACATTGGGGAGCGCACTGACAGGCTGGAGAAGATGGCACACCTTGCCGGAGCGCACGACATGGCAGGGAAGGTGGAGGACCTAGAGACACAACTCCAGAAGGCACAAAATAAAATCGCAGACTAAGGCTAGAGTCAGACGACTGCATTCTATGCGATCTGCGCGTCCGTGCATAGCGGACGTACTTTCTGACTGACGACAAGGTAGTGCCCACACGGTCCGTTTTTTTGACTGATGTAGATGGGAAATAAAATATGAAAAACTATTTTGTCTGTCAAAAATGCTGGACGTCAAAAATGCAGTCCGTCTGACTACGTTCCATCACTCACACACAAAGCTATGCGGACGTTACAGACATGGCGCACTACGCACGTCCGTTCTAGCGGTTTTACGTTCTTGCCTAACTTGCGTCCGTTTGCTGCATCCGTTGTGCGTCCGCACTTCTGTGCAGACATACTTCGTGTGTGGGTCTCTATTGATCATAATTGTATGCTACCACGGACATTAAAATGTGCGGCAACACGGATGTGAACACTGCGCTCGTCTGACCGGAGCCTTAGAGGACAAGTCACGCCGCAACAACTTGAAGATAAGAGGTATCCCGATTCGGTGACTGTACCCCAACTCGCAATCTATGTCACGGAACGCTTTCAGTGTCTTCTTCTGAATGCCATGCCTTATTCCCTCATATTTGACCACATACACCGAATACCGAGGCCACCGTCAGCCCCGAGGGATGTCATGCTTCGTTTTCATTATTTTAAGTCGACAAAGGATGTATTGCGAGCTCTACGAAAGCCTGGCGCACTTCCACTGGAATAAGAACTAGGGCTGCAACTAACGATTATTCTCATAAATCGATTCATCGGATAAAAAAGTATTACTTAAAAAAAGGAACATTATGTATAGAAAAAAAAATCTACTCCTGCTTCTCCCCTTTTTCATAAAAATTTGAGTAGTGTACATAACGTTTGTACGTTACATACGCAAAATGCATTCTTTTCACACACAAGGTGCACAACCACCTGGCCACAGTAATGGATTGATAATATGTGCAGGGCTTAAATCCATGTCTGCTTTCTCCCCAAATGAACGCTGCTACGAGAGCTCAGATAGACATGTTGAAGCCAGTATGACAGTGGGGTGAGAAGGGGGCACTCCACGCAGCCAGACCACTTTAATAAGCTAAAGTGGTCAGGGTGCATAGAGTGTCCCTTTAAAATAGCTTCATGAACAAAATGAGCGGGAGGGGGTCTGGAGGTGGAAGGGAGCGAGTTTGGGCAATGAACTTGACACGAGCGTAAGAGGGAGTGGGTTTGGGCAAAAAAACTGGACCTGAGTGTGGGACAGAGTTTGTGGTAAGGAACCAGACCAAAGAGTGTGAATAAAAACTCCAGACCAAAGAGAAGGCGGCAGGGAGGATGGGGTAGTGGCACAGGACTCCAGCTTCAAGTAAGGATAAAACACCAGCGGTACAGCGCCCATACCCAGCAGCATTATCCCAGGGATTGTGTTATAGCACCCATACCCAGTAGCAGTATCCCAGGGATAGTGTTATAGCGCCCATACCCAGTGGCAGTATCCCAGGGATTGTGTTATAGCACCCATACCCAGTGCCAGTATCCCAAGGATAGTGTTATAGCGCCCATACCCAGTGGCAGTATCCCAGGAATTGTGTTATAGCGCCCATACCCAGTGCCAGTATCCCAGGGATTGTGTTATAGCGCCCATACCCAGTGCCAGTATCCCAGGGATTGTGTTATAGCGCCCATACCCAGTGCCAGTATCCCAGGGATTGTGTTATAGCGCCCATACCCAGTGCCAGTATCCCAGGGATTGTGTTATAGCGCCCATACCCAGTGCCAGTATCCCAGGGATTGTGTTATAGCGCCCATACCCAGTGCCAGTATCCTAGGGATTGTGTTATAGCATTGCTGCTACAGTTGTAAACTGAATAAAACCAATCTGGTTATGTCTGACAAAAACCTAGAACTAAAATCATACAGAGTAAAACAGCAGCACGTCTTCAGCAATCAACTCCAAAGCAGAGTCTGAGGTTATAACATTTAACATTTAACTGATTTGTGTACAGCACACAGTGTCAAACTATCGACAACGATTAATCGATAATGAAATAGTTGTCAACTAGTCTCCTTATCGATTAGTTGTCGATTAGTTGTTTCAGCCCTAATAAGAACACATAGCTATTTTCCCTGACCTCTCTAAAGCCACCCTTCAGCAATGCCGTAACTACCGTCAGGTCACAATGTTGCTCCGGGACCATAACATCAACTATCGTTGGGGATTTTCCACTAAGCTTTTGATTTCCCACCAGAGATCTTTCCACGTCGTGACCACGGTGGCTGATGGTCTGCAACTCCTCCATGAATGTGGTATGGAGCCTCACACCGCCTCACCTTCTCGCGTGGTCGCTTCACAACGCCTCAACCCTGAATGGCGCAAGAAATGACAATATCCGTGAGATACAGTTTTTCTTTTCGCTCTTTGACATCCGGCATCCTGCGGGGGTCGATACCCCACCAGGGCTGTTGGTGGGAGACATTTTCTAGCCCGGTACTGTACAAAGTTATAAATGTATAAATATACTCTGGGGTTCTAAGTCCCAAGTTTGAGTTAGTTTGTTGTCTGTGTCTGTGGGACATTAATGCACTAGAGTCTGGGTTCCGTCATGCAGAGAGTGATGGAGTTTTTCCAATTTTTTGGCCATTTTCGCACCCCACTCCCCCTCCTCTGTTGAAGAGTGTGAGAAGCACTCCCAGTCTATGGAGCTTCTCGAGAGAGAAATTCCTGCTTGGGATTGTACATAGTTTTTCCCAGTGGCGTAGCGTGGGTTGTCAGTGCCCAGGGCAAGGCAAGAATTGCCCCTCCCCCAACCTTTGGACACGTTAGCACGCCCTGATACCCTTCCACCAGTAGAGTATTGAACCCCTTAGGCTGCGGTCACACAAGCATTTTTCAGAGTGGAAGAAATGTCCGTGAGACTGGACTTTCCTTCCACTCTGACGTCCGTGTGGCCACCTCGCTGAGCGTAGTTAGAGCGTGCAGTGCTACAAACTAGGAGGATCGTGCTTTGTAGCCCCATCCTATGACTGACATAGCTTTTTGATGGGGAGGTTAAACGCACATCCGGTGGTAGCGCGTGCATCTAGTGTGCAAACTACCCTGTCTGGCCCTCCCCATAGAGCCGTCACAAAGTTGCGACAGAAGCAGGGAGCATGCAGGATGTAATGCTCAGTCTGGCAGCATAACAAAAAATAAGCAGAAGAACACGGATATACAACTTATACGGATAACAAATGTATATGGAGGAGTTTTACCCATTCAGGGACACACACTGCGTTGGCCTCTACGGCCAATGTCCAGGAGCTGAATGTCCAGGAGGCTGAATCCTCAACAGACTGGAGGCTCCACTGAGTCCCGTCCCCCCGAGCCCTGGTTCTAAGTGGCCCTGGGTACAAGTGGCAGCAGGAGTTAACAACTGGAGTTACAAACAGGAAACACCCACTGACATCAATCTACTATCTGGTAACCCATACTAACTGCCCACCGGCACAATGTTCTCTGTCATTTTACTTTTACTATCTCCCCTTCTCCTAAAACTCTCTACATCTCCTATAGTAACTGTGGTAATAACCCCCACACTGTCCATATCTCATCCTGTGCTGTCCTCCCATGAACATGTTTCACTTCCTCAGAAACCTGTGTCCAGCTCTCGTATCCCAAACTTCACTCGCTCATAAATCCCAGTCTCACCTAATTTCACTCGCGCTCCTAGTACTACTCACTGCCGGTGACATCAATCCTAATCCTGGCCCTTTAACAATCCCTGAACTTTCCTGTAGGTCTCATTCCACCTGTAATCTTATTTCTATTGACCCGCAGCTATCATTCCCTTTCTCCTGCGCCCTCTGGAACGCTGGCTCAGTCTGCACCCAGCTTACAACCATACATGACACATGTTTCTTTCCATCTCTTTCAATCTTCTAGCACTCACTGAAACCTGGCTCTCTCCTTCTGACACTGCCTCCATCGCTGCTCTCACACACGGTGGCCTCCACTTCATCCACACTCCTAGACCAGGTTAGAAGCATAGAGGTTGTGTTGGGATCCTGCTTTTTCCATCCTACACCTATCAGTATCAGCCCCCACTCCCCTCTCGATCCTTCTCCTCCTTTGAAGCTCATTGCATACATCTGTTTGCCCCCTCTATGAGTTGTCATCATCCATGCCCCCCCGAGACCAGCCACCCAGTTCTTCGACAACTTTGCAGCATGGCCATCTCTCTGTGATGATTCTAACGTACCATCACTAATCCACGGGGACTTCAAAATTCCCCTTCTGCTGCTAAAACCTCCTTCATTCACATCCTCTTTTACCTCTCTCAGTCCACCCTATCCTCTACTCACCATGATGGACACTCTATTGACTGGGGGCAGTGTTACAGAGTTGACGCTAACTTAACCAGAGCGGTTGTAAACTTAACAACCCCATAGACTATAATGGCTCTGGGAAGTTTACAACAGCTCTGGTTAAGTTAGCACCAGCTTTGTAATATTGCCCTTGGGGGTTTCTTAACGTGGCAACATTACAGACTTCTCCAATCAGCCATTCCCCATTTCTGACCGTATCTGCTCTCCTTTAATATAAGCCTGTCAACTAAACCAACTTCCTCTCCTCTCTCTCAGGCCGGCAGCTAGAGGAATCTCCAGGATTGGGACCCGCTACATTTCTCCCATCTCGTTAAACCCCTCACCCACACCACCACTATAACCTGCTCCGACCTAACCATGTCCCATTAGAACAACACTCTCTCCTCTGGACTCTCTTACTCCTCCACAATATCACAAAATCCCCATCATCGTCTTCAGCCCTGACACTCCAGGCAGACGCACTGCTTGCAATGATGCTCCCGCTCTGCTGAGCGTGCCTGGAATAAACCTCGCTCTGAAGTGACTTCATCAACTGTAAGTTCGTTCTCCATGCTTAGTCACCTCACCAAACAACACCTACTTCTCTCTTATCTTCACTTTCCTCCAACCCTAAAAAACTGTTCTCGACCTTTAACCTTCTCTTCTACCCACCTGCACCACCTCCTCACTCCCGATCTCTCTCCCTCCTACCCACCTGCACCACCTCCTCACTCCCGATCTCTCTCCCTCCTACCCACCTGCACCACCTCCTCACTCCCTATCTCTCTCCCTCCTACCCACATGCACCACCTCCTCACTCCCGATCTCTCTCCCTCCTACACCACCTCCTCACTCCCGATCTCTCTCCCTCCTACACCACCTCCTCACTCCCGATCTCTCTCCCTCCTACACCACCTCCTCACTCCCGATCTCTCTCCCTCCTACACCACCTCCTCACTCCCTATCTCTCTCCCTCCTACCCACCTGCACCACCTCCTCACTCCCGATCTCTCTCCCTCCTACCCACCTGCACCACCTCCTCACTCCCGATCTCTCTCCCTCCTACCCACCTGCACCACCTCCTCACTCCCGATCTCTCTCCCTCCTACCTACCTGCACCACCTCCTCACTCCCGATCTCTCTCCCTCCTACCCACCTGCACCACCTCCTCACTCCCTCCTACCCACCTGCACACCTCCTCACTCCCGATCTCTCTCCCTCCTACCCACCTGCACCACCTCCTCACTCCCGATCTCTCTCCCTCCTACCCACCTGCACCACCTCCTCACTCCGGATCTCTCTCCCTCCTACCCACCTGCACCACCTCCTCACTCCCGATCTCTCTCCCTCCTACCCACCTGCACCACCTCCTCACTCCCGATCTCTCTCCCTCCTACCCACCTGCACCACCTCCTCACTCCCGATCTCTCTCCCTCCTACCCACCCGCACCACCTCCTCACTCCCGATCTCCTCTCCCTCCTACCCACCTGCACCACCTCCTCACTCCCTCCTACCCACCTGCACCACCTCCTCACTCCCGATCTCTCTCCCTCCTACCCACCTGCACCACCTCCTCACTCCCGATCTCTCTCCCTCCTACCCACCTGCACCACCTCCTCACTCCCTCCTACCCACCTGCACCACCTCCTCACTCCCGATCTCTCTCCCTCCTACCCACCTGCACCACCTCCTCACTCCCGATCTCTCTCCCTCCTACCCACCTGCACCACCTCCTCACTCCCGATCTCTCTCCCTCCTACCCACCTGCACCACCTCCTCACTCCCGATCTCTCTCCCTCCTACCCACCTGCACCACCTCCTCACTCCCGATCTCTCTCCCTCCTACCCACCCGCACCACCTCCTCACTCCCGATCTCTCTCTCCCTCCTACCCACCTGCACCACCTCCTCACTCCCGATCTCTCTCCCTCCTACCCACCTGCACCACCTCCTCACTCCCGATCTCTCTCCTCTGTTCTCTCTAAGACTAGTGACTGTTTCTCTGGCATCTCGTACTGGATGGTCACTTACCACCTGAACATGTCCAAGACCAAGCTCCTTCGATTTCCCCCTTTTAACTCTACTCTGATTTCTGCTTTTCTATAACTGATGACGGTATCACTATCCCTCCCTCAGCCTCAGAATGACTCGACTCCAGCCTTTCCTTCAGCCCCCAAATCCAATCACTCTTCTCATCTGTGCTTATTCCCATTATACAGCAGCATGAGCAAGTTATGGTTGGCTACACAGCAGCCTGTGGCTTCATTTTTTGGATAGCACTCACCCCCATTAGAAGTGCCTTGACGTGGCGGTGAGCTTACACTCTTAATGGCCATTAATAGACTAGGCTACAGGATTCTCGGGGCAGTGCTAACGTGCCATCGCGAGCGTCCCCTCCATGGAGACTTCTGCAGCCGAATCACATGACCGTCAGGATTTAACCTCTCGCGAGCATTAACCACAGTTTCCAAGGTGCGCTGAAGGTATCCGCCGAACAAACTGATGAACGCAGCCAATGATCTGCCAAACGCTGCCGAGAGACCGCCGAATTAGCAGACAATCCGCTGCGCGCCTCCACAAACCGCCGTATGCAGCCAATGACCCGCCAAACTGACCGCCGAATGGCTGAACGCTGCCAAAAAGGGGTAAAAATCATAAAAAAGCACTACTTTTAAAGAGCGTTTTTTTAAAAAACAAAAGTCTAATGCATGAAAATAATATATAAGGTCTGTTGTTACAGAATTAAAAAAAAGTCATTTAAAAAATACTACTAATAAAATGATATATCTAAATCAAGAATTTATCGGAAACAAAATCAATAGAGACGTTTTACTGCAAATGAAAAGAATTAACGGTTGAATAAAAAATAAAAACGGGATTTTTTTTTTTACATTGTAACCTATAGGATTCGCCTGTTTAAACCTGTCGTACAAATCCATCGATAATCTGGGCAGGTCACTGACATTTCACTGCTGTTCGGTTTCTCGCAATAAATTAACCAGTGCTTCTCTATGGGGGATTTCATTGCCGCCGAACAGGCACCTTATTTCGTCTGCTTTTTGTATTGCGAAATGGCCACGAAATCGCAGCGTACGGGGAAATTCACTGTTCGCTGCAATTCAGGGGCCAGTTTGTCGCTCTCTGAATAACCCCTTAAGCGCCACCTTATTCCCATGGCTGGGAGACATTTCATTGCTGAATTCACACACATCATTATACAGCGGATACAGCTTAAAATCAGCAATATATGCATTTACTTATGTAGCGCTGTGTTAAAATCTTGCTGTGGCAGTACCTATTTTTGGCCACAAGATGGAGACAATCGCGATCAGAGACACTGGACATTGGGACTACATTTCCCGGTGTGCTTTGCAAACAGACAGGAAGTGGGTGGGACACAGACGCTTGACATCCTGAGCCTCGTGGAGAACGCGCCAGAGCACGCCAGGGAACGAGGGAGAGCAGACGCAGTGCAAGATATCGCTAGAGGGCCTAGGCCAGAGCGCGAGTGAGACCTGTCAGTTCCTTACACCGGGTCATCCAGCCTTAAGAGAAGGAGACCTCCAAGTTCCCGAGATTTGCTGCAGACTAAGGAACTGAAGACCTTGAGTGAGGAGTTGCCGCAAGTTGATCGGATACAGAGAGCAGGCGGTGAGCGGGACAAGTCGTGGACAAGCTACGGAGAGTCAGACAACGGATCCGGCCGCAAGTATCCCCAGTCAATATCGAGCGGAGAGACGTCCTGGGTCAGCGGAGCCTAAAGCAATCGGTGGATGGGTGAGAGGCCTCCAAGGCCGTTTGTAAATAAGGAACACGCTGCTGGTTTCTCTCTAAAGTCCACAGGGCCCCAACTTGACTAGTCGAAGACATTCCTTAAGTAAATTCACTGGCCAGTTGAACAGTACCCGGGTACCATACACACACACATACACACCTTTTACATTCCGGGACTTAACCTGTGCAGGACTCATACTGTTACGAATCGGAACAGGGGTTAAAGATACGTTCCGAATATATTTTCTCTTTTCCGCTGCGCGTTTATCGAAATACGAAGAGATTGTATTCTTGGTTCCGCTACGTGTCCCTTTTTCGGAATTTCGTACAATTGCATTCTTTTCTGTTCAGTTGCGAAAATATTGTTTTTCCGAAATACGAAGCCTCGTGTTTTGTTTCTTTCCCGCTACGCGTTTTTACCGCGATACGAAAGTACTGTAATAATACCTGTGAATACTGTGTCTCAACGTCTGCTTAATATTTTAGTAAACTATTTAAATTATAAAAACCCACAGCGGTGTTGGAGTATATTTATTCCCTAGTGCGGGGAGACTGACCCGTGGTTCATTTTCAGCGGCTCCTCCGGGAGTGAGCGCTACACGTGGGGGCTCGTTTCCGGGATCCAGTCTCTGGAAAAACCGCAGCTAAAGGGTTAAATATGGATCCAGACACTGTTGCCGAATGGTGTGGGGAGCACAGTAGTCAGTTAGAATGTTGTATAGTCATGGATATTCCCGCAGACACTTGGGCTGAAGATCAGATTCGCCAGGCCGTGGCCACGCTAGCACCAGATCATCGGGGGTTAATACTGGACATAAAAAAAAAACCCAGATACCTCTCACACGTATGTTCTTCTCAAGTGGAGAAAGGGCGTTCCATCATGTTTTCAGGGCGCGAGCGTGAAACTGGTCGATGAGGTGGAAGTCCAACTAATTCAGCCAAGTGCGCCTCGTGGCGAATCCGCAAGTGATCCCGCGCCTAGTCCGTTGGCCATGATCGGGCCTGAATTTATTGTGGCTATTGGAGATCTACTGGCTAAATGTCAGAAAACAAGCCCTCCTCACACTAACTTCGGTTATCGACGGTTAAGAAATTTTACAGGAAACGTACCAACTCCGGCGGGAGAAGAAACCTTTGAAGAATGGGTGGAACAGGCGATGCAGGCTCTGGATGAGTGGGATGTCCCTGAGGCCCAGAAAAAGCAAAGGATCACGAGAGCTTAAAGGGACCTGCGTCAGAAGCGGTGAGAAACCTGAAACTGAGTAGAAAAGATTGTACTGCTTTAGATTACTTAAACGTTCTTGAAGAAGTTTTTGGGCGAACCGAAAAGGTGGCCGAACTGGTATATCAGTACGAACACACCTATCAGAGAAGAGGTGAAAGGATGACCGAGTACATGAGGCGCCTAGATAAGATTCTACACCAGATACTTTCACATTTTAGCACATGAGCGTTTGCGGTTATGTTTTCTATGGGGTGCGCTTGTACAAAAATTAGAAATGGGGACTTGTTACATTTTGTTGGGGGAATTACGTGATTTTTAGCAAACGCACCCCATAGCAAAAAATCATTAGTGCAGAATCGTTCACATTATAATTGTAATGTAAACAATATTGCTGCATTAATAAAAATAACATACAAAAAAAAAAAATTTTTTTTTTTTTACTTTATACCTGGTCATGTTGGGTATCATTCGAAAGGCCATGCTCAGGCCTTTCGATTGACACCCTCCATGACCCCCTAGCTGCCTGAAGATATCGGGGTTCAAATGAACCCCCTGTCTCCACCAGGGGATTCCGGGCAGCTAGGGGTTCCATGGCTATCTGACGTCATCACGCTATGCGTTAGGACGTCAGGCAGTGAGGGGGGACCCGGGGGTGGAGCCGCCATCTAATATGGCGGCCCCCACCGGAGCTAGGCCGCACTTTGGCGCCGCAAGGCATCTCTATACACAACCCCGCATGGCGTGATGACGTCATTTACGTCGGGAGGAGCTTGACCTCAGCGTCTGAGGACGCTGAAGTCAGAACGCCGCGGGACCCCGGACAGAGAGGTGAGTATCTCCGCTGGGGGTCCCGCAAAGCTATGACGTGTGGGAAACGTCCTCCTCAGCATACAGCGGGAGTAACTGAGCCCACACGTCGTCAGCAGTGAAGGGGTTAAAAACTTCTTTTTTTAAACTTCTTGTCCTTGTTTCCTGTCCCCCAGGGCACTACCCGGACCCCCATACACCTTTTATGGCAAATATCTAGCATATATGCCCTCTTGGAGGGCACTCTAAAAATCGAACTTTGAGTCCCATTGACTTGTATTGCGTTCGAGTTCGAATTCGAACTTCTGAAAAGTTCGAGTTCGAATGCGAACCGAACTCGGGGGTGTTCGGCTCATCCCTATTTGTATTGATGTGGGATTATATGTAACTCCTGCCTCTCCTTTAACCCCTGTAGTTACATCCCCTTTGTCCTTTGTGTCCTGAATCCTGTGAGGCTGCAGATCCGCCTGGTGAATCCAGAGAGGAGATCCAGGCTGAGGGTCCTGGGAGTGAGCGGCTTCTTGTAAGTAAATGCATATATTGGTGCATTCTGTTTATAGTCACTATGTTACATGTTTACAGGTGCATTCTGTATATAGTCACTGTGTTACATGTGTACAGGTGCATTCTGTATATAGTCACTGTGTTACATGTGTACAGGTGCATTCTGTATATAGTCACTATGTTACATGTTTACAGGTGCATTCTGTATATAGTCACTATGTTACATGTTTACAGGTGCATTCTGTATATAGTCACTATGTTACATGTTTACAGGTGCATTCTGTATATAGTCACTATGTTACATGTTTACAGGTGCATTCTGTATATAGTCACTATGGTACATGTTTACAGGTGCATTCTGTATATAGTGACTGTGTTACATGTTTACAGGTGCATTCTGTATATAGTCACTATGTTACATGTTTACAGGTGCATTCTGTATATAGTCACTATGTTACATGTTTACAGGTGCATTCTGTATTGAGGTATGTTAATAGGGAGCTCTTAAGTGACTTTAGACTGGGGGAAGATTTGATGGTGTCTGGGAGGTTATTCCATAATTCTGGTGCTCTGTAGGATTGTAAGTAAGGTGCAGGTCCTGGATCGGAGGTTATAGGATGATGGAACTGCTGAGGGAAGCAGCCTATTCAGGTAGGGTGGCAGCTTCCCAGAAAATCTCTTAAAAAACAGGTTGGAAAGGTGAAAAGTGCGTCTAGATTCCAGCGACGGCCAAATTAGTTATTTTAACATGTCACAATGGTGGGTCATGTAGTTACATTGTAGCGCAAAGTGACAGAATGAGTTATACAATGTAGTAAGTTTATGAAGGTGCGTTTGCGGGGCAGCTGCATACACTACATCTCCGTATTCAATAGCCGGCATAAGCATTTGTTACGTGATAACTGTCGGATATAATCTCTGCACGTGAATACAACACGTTATATATATTGGACTTCTCAGCCAAGCCTCCAATATGTCTATATTGGACTTACTGGACCTATCTCGGCAGTTGCCTCCAATATATCAGGGATTATTATTTCATAAGAAATTTATACGAGACACAATTATCAATCGTTTATATTTCCCAGAAATTCTCCTGAATTCTTTTAATTGTCTGTGTTTTGCTTTGAAAAATACAATAATCAATAATCGGATAAAAATATATATATATTTATTACGTATACAAAAAAAGTTTCAAATCTCATATCATAAACAAAAATTTATAAACCACAATCCATCAGCATATAAAACCTAGCTTCACAATATATGTATCTCCGGTTGGTAACTGCATATATGATTAATATCATTTACCTTATCAGTTAGTAACTAATACACAAATGGTTAATAAACATTTCTGCTTAATACAACATGCATTTCCCAGCAAACAATGTTTAACCAGCCAGCTCTTATAGATATATATATATATCTATGCTACATGGATCAACAAAAGATGAGCTAATTTAATGATAAGTAATAAAAACTTATTTAGTGAATCCTCCCCTAATGTCGAGAATTAAACTTCTAATCTTTTGCTTTTTATTTTGTAGTTATATAATTATTGCTTATTAATTTTAATCACAGTAATTTCCAAATTCAATATATATATTGGTATCAATCTTACAACATTTATTTTTAGGAATAAATCCTTATATCCACTTCTTCATATTTCTATCTGCAGAATAGAAATACTTAGAATTTTTGGAGTTACCCAAGTATCTGAGAAATCTCAGTCTACATTGCAAGAATATCTACAAATATATATAATTACATTAATTCCTTAATTTCATACATTACCTGTCCAATTTGGATTTTGATAAGTCTGCCTTGGAATTCCTGATGTAATATTTTTGGAATGTGTGAAGATTATCGATATCAGATAATCAATGCATGTGAGTTAGAGATTTGGTGAGAATCTTGATTGCCTCATGTCCTGGGATCTGCCTGCATCGTGGTGTGAGTCTGAGTGTTGGAATCTTGGACTCTCAGAGTGTCAGGTGTACTGGACGTCTGAATGCATTGCGGTGTGAGTCTGAATGCTGGAATCTCCGACTGATTTGCAACAAACACTGCCACTTCAATTATAGTAAATTTGACGTCACTGGCAATATTATTGGTATATCAAATATAATATTTACTATCCTCTAGAGGGCAGCATTGCACTTCTTAATTAATTCCACCATTTCTTTTTAATATTCCTATCTCGGGTCAAAAGGTCAATCTGACGTAACAAAGAACCTCTCTCACGGTGTCTCTATCTGTCATACCTAATTTATATCTCTACTCCCTTTTGAAATTACTTACTATCAGCTGAATTCTTTTCTGGTTAACTCAGGCGAATCTATTCTTTAGTAATTTTTATTATTTACCAATTATATACTTTCTACAATATTTATTGGAGTATATATTTCCTACTGTAAATATAATAAAATATAACTTGATTATAAACATATATTTTGTGAATATAAATCTATATTACAGAGATATTAACTCTTATTCCTATACCCAAAAGACAAAATATTTTGTATCATTAACCCCTTACCTCTGGACAGGTTGTGGCAGATGGGTGGGTTTAAACCCCGGCTGGGCGTACTAGTATGCCCTAGCTCTCCAACTGCTGCAGCCCATAGACGTCAGAGGGACCTGCTATCCTGTCTCCGCGGCGTTTAGACCCACCTGCCATGTGGCTGCCATATAAGTGGTTAAAATGTGTTTTGGTTTTGTATCTATTGATATGGGATTAGATGTAACTCCTGCCTCTCCTTTAACCCCTGTAGCTCCATCCCCTTTGTCCTTTGTGTCCTGAGCCCTGTGAGGCGGCAGATCCACCTGGTAAATCCAGAGAGGAGATCCAGGCTGAGGGTCCTGGGAGTGAGCGGCTTCTTGTAAGTAAATGCATATATTGCTGATTATAAGCTGTATCCGCTGTATAATGATGTGTGTGAATTCAGCAATGAAATGTCTCCCAGCCTTGGGAATAAGGCCGCGCTTAGTCTATAAGAAGCCCCTGTGTGACAATCACCCCCTGCCGGGCCACAATGACTGGTATGGAGCATTCTGGCAGGGAATGGGTTATTTGTGCCCTATTAGTAAGTAAATGGTTAAATGTTTCAGGAAAGAGCTGAATCTTTGCCAGACAAGAGGTTAAATGTCTGGAGTGGATATAAAGCACTAGTGAGACTCAATCAATTGTGACAAATTGGAAACCATAGCCGTGCACAGGGGGTGTGCTTAGTGTGCCCAGACACACCCTAATGGTGGGTGAAGAGGTCCTCTTTCATCTCCCTTATTGACATTTTCTATTTCCCTTTATCTGGTTCATGATCAATAGCATAAAATCTGACTGTATCTCTGTATTACAGGCTTGTTATTTCTAATGAAAAAAGTGCATTTTGTACAAAATCTTAAATTTAGACATAAGGTTCCAATTAATAAATGTTCCATGTGTCACACCCCGGCGCTACAGGCTGCGCACGCTAGTGTTGAAAATCCTGAACCTCTCACCCCGCTGAAACACGGAGCCAAAATAGACTTAAAAGGAAAGGGTTTTTCTCTGGTACATGTTGGGGTCATTGACATTTGAATCAGCACCTACAGGGAAGGTGATGTCTTTGTCACCTCCATTACTGCCCTTCTCCTTCATTGCTTATGCCCCTCCCCCTTCTTTCTGTGATTGCCTGACACTACTGGAATTGAGGGGTGAGATACCATCAGCAAAATGACCAAACCTGCCCAACCTTCAAGCTATTATACAAAGTCTATACCACTACTAGAAACTGTATTCTTTTGCAGGCGTACAGCAAGAGTCTGGAAATGTCTGCAGGAATAATTTATGAAGAATCGGTATCATATGTTGAAGAAAACCTCATGAAGCCTCTGTCAGTAAAGCAAGAGGAAATAATCAAAGATGAAACTCTGGATTTCCAAGAAAATCAAAAGGAACCAGAGAATTCTGAGCCGTCACATGGGTCTGTGGAAAAAAATGATCCATATTCAGACATGATGGTTCGTTCTGTTTTTACAAATTCTGTCTCTTGTGGATCAGAACTTCCCTGAACTCACACAGCTCATATTGGAAGAAAAACATTCCAATGCACTGAAAGTGAGAAATGTTTAGGCACAAATGCAGGTCTTGGTATACACCGGAGTGTTCACATAGAAGAGAAGATGTTTGCATGTTCTGAATGTGGGAAGTATTTCAGATCAAAGGGTAATCTTACTGTACATGAGCAAATTCATACAGGAGAGAAGCAGTTTTCTTGTTCAGAATGTGGGAAATGTTTTATATCAAAGAATAAGCTTACCGAACATGAGAGCATTCATACAGGAGAGAAGCTCTTTGCTTGTTCTGAATGTGGGAGATGTTTTAGTCTAAAGGGTAATCTTACTAAACATGAGAGAATTCATACAGGAGAGAAGCCGTTTTCTTGTTCTGAATGTGGGAAATGTTTTATATCAAAGAATAAGCTTACAGAACATGAGAGAATTCATAAAGGAGAGAAGATCTTTGCTTGTTCTGAATGTGGGAAGTGTTTTATATCAAAGGGTGACCTTACTGTACATAAGAGAATTCATACAGGAGAGAAGCCGTTTGCATGTCCTGAATGTGGGAAATGTTTTAGACTAAAGCTTAATCTTGCTGAACATGAGAGAATTCATACAGGAGAGAAGCCGTTTGCATGTTCTGGATGTGCCAAATGTTTTAGTAAAAAAGGTAATCTTACTGTACATGAGAGAATTCATACAGGAGAGAAGCCGTTTGCATGTTCTGAATGTGAGAAATGTTTTATATCAAAGGATAAGCTTACTGAACATGAGAGAATTCATACAGGAGAGAAGCCGTTTGCATGTTCTGAATGTGAGAAATGTTTTATATCAAAGGGTGACCTTACTGAACATGAGAGAATTCATACAGGAGAGAAGCCATTTGCATGTTCTGAATGTGAGAAATGTTTTAGATCAAAGCGTGATCTTACTAAACATGAGAGAATTCATTCATCTATTCATTCACATTGATGTAAAGTCATTTTCATGGCATGAATGTGGAAAGGGTTTTGCATGCAAGTAGCAGAGTTACACACCTGAATGTGCAAACAGAAGAGAATTTACTCCTATATCCACTATATGGATTGATTGGCAAACTTTAATTGATGACCAAAAAAAAGAATAATTCATTTATGATATATATATATATATCATATTTCAATAGGGAGTATCTGGCAAGGGTTAATTCATGCAAAAAAACGTAAGTGCATTCACTCATTAGTGAGCCCGAGTTGATTGCAAAGTTTGATCATCACTGTACTTATGTGATCTAGAGTTGCACGCTGTGACAGATCTCTGTACCCCGACAGGGTCACATCTGCCAATGCCGCTTCTTTGCGGGACCCCCCGTGTTCTAACCCAGCCAGACTCCCGTGCCTTCCTCTAATCCTTAGACGAATCTTAAGGAATGGGACCCATAGAGCCTGCTATCAACCCCAGAAATAAGACGACACTGTAGATCTGTGGTCTTTGGGTTAGAAATGGAACTCACTTTTATTCAGGGACACACACATAGATTTATATGGTTACACACGGGTCATTTGCATATACAAACTTACAACCTCTTCCAGTAGGGCCTAATTTTTCAGAAACATAATTGCACAGATATTGACTTCTTGGAATGATAAATCTAATTCCATTTGGTCAGTTAGATTAAACATTATTTAACATTTCTAACAAGGCTGGACAAACAGAAAACTAATTACATTACCTACAGACAGCAGATTACAAAGTATTCAGATAGAAACTGTTACATCCTCGGCCCCTGCTTCGCTCCCTGGGGGGGTCTGGGCATGGATCTGTGCCACTGTCTGGTCAAGTGCCAGCACATTGTGATGGTCGATCGGCGTCTGAGGGGGCGGGACCTGGTGTGGTCACGAGGAGCCGCCGGTTTTAAAGCAGGGCGCAAGGAGTTACCTCATCGCCCTGACGTGGAGTTTAGTTCCCACATCGCCTGCTATTGCTATCAGTGTGTTTCTAGTTGCCGACCCATTTTGTCTACGAATCCTGCTCCCGTTTTTGACCCGGCTTGTCTTTGACTATTCTTCTGCTTATCCCATATTGGTTCAAATTTGTGTGCGTTGTTTCTTTAACCCTATGTATGCCGCTGGGGTTTGGGTCTGCCACCTTGGTATATACCCCTCTTGTTCTGGGGTAATATCTGCAGCCTTATCGGGGTTGTGTTCGAGACCTAAGGTTTCCGAATCTGTGTTAAACTGTCTTTATGTGAGATTAGGTAAAGATAGGTACAGCTTGTTTTCTACTACGTATTATTGTAATACATACGCCAAGTGTAACCCGATTATTATCAGCTCGATACTATCACGTGTCTCCTCAGACTCTGGTTATATCAAGGTATCGCAAACCCAGTCGGGTTTATCCAAGAACATATTATCTGTTAATTCTGTGACTGCCCTGCAGTCTACTCAATTGATCGACTGTCAAAGAAATCTGCTGGGAAACCAGCTTGAGAAATATACTCCGGTATCGAAGTCATCTGTATTATTGAAAGTCCCTGTATGTGCCCTAAGTAGTCTTTTGGTCTTGAAACCATCTGAGCTTAGTTGCAAATCAGTTGTACATTTATACTCCTTGGCTTTGGAGTATAAGTCTGTGTTTATCGAGTGTTTTGTAACCGTCAAGCAGATATTTCTGTCCATTAAGATCACTACTCCGCTACTCTTGTGTGAGCGCTACAGCATCCGTTACAGAAACCGATAAAAGGCAAACAAAGACTAGACAATCCTTTTTTGCATAATCACAGATCACACAAACATTATGCACACGAGGGCAATGAAAATAATAACGAAAGTCAGGCCTGCACCCCAAACCCATCTCCATGCCCACGCACCCCAAGTCTAAAGTGACGCACGTCACACATGCACTTTCACTGCTAGCTGTATTCAGTGAGAGGTAAGGAAAGTCTTCTTAGTAAGTGCCCTACATCAGGTGTGCTTTGCACACACTCACACTATCAGCTATATTCAGTAAGCGGTAGAAAGAGCCTTTGTAGCGTAACTATATAACAACAGTCACAGTCAGGCTGGCCAGTTTGACGCCGCATTCACGAGTCGCTTACTCATGCAATTAAAAGGAAAAGTGATTCCTATTCTTTAGATACAACCAGGGGTTAATTTGTTCATATATACACCCACATCACCATAGTAGGGTAGTAGCAGTTCCATATCAACACATTATAGCTGTAGAGCACATCCACAAACCGCTATATTAGCTCCTCACCACTTGCATAAACTAGCTAGTCTGGTGAATAGCTTTGTGAATTTAGTTCCCTGGCTGTATGGCGCGTGCCACACGTTTCGTTATTTAGCTCATCAGGAGTGCCGAATAGTACTGCTGATCTCCTTACCTTTATGCCAGTCTCCTTGTCAGGTCCCACGGCGACGCCGTAACAGAAAGGACAAGTCCTGAGTCCAGCCCTGGTGGCATGTCCATGTATGCCTTATTCCAGCTTTGGTTTACTACATCAGGTGTATGTAATGAACGCTGGCTGGGTTCCTTAAAAGAACCACTCCCTCATCCAGCCAGCGCTCTGTCATTAATGTTTGACTCCTTGCAAAGGAAGGAAGTTTATGAGCCTAGTGACCAGCCTTGCTGATACTCTACGGTTTGATTCCTGTATACCAGACCCCTGGCTATTTCCCTGGACTTCGATTTACTTCATCCTTGTCGGTACTGTGTCAAGACCCCCTTCCTTGTTACCCATCTCAAGACCTCCATCCACAATCCACCGTTCATCCTCATTTCACCTCCAGAGACTTCATCATCCGGATTCCCTTTTTCAAGTGACTGTGTTTTCCCCATCATCTGCATTGCTTTTCAAGGACTATTATTTATACAGATTCCTGCCTTTTTGTTTGTATCCAGTTATTCAATATACGTTTCTGCTATTTTCACCAACCCTTTTGTTGTTGCCTTTTATTTACTGCATCCTGGGTTCATATTCACATCACTGGTGTCACCGGAGTCACCGGAACCTGACACGCCTCCTGTTATTAGCAATCCGCCAATCCGATTATTTGGTGTTGATGGTTACCATGTCACCTAGTAAGCATTCAAGGTGATCTTTAAATGCATATCGGGTACTGCCCGATTAGTGCTAACCGATACATGGACACATCAGCGCCTGCCTGCCATCAGTCCCTTACCATGGATAACAGAGCCAATTCCAACCGATCGTGTGTTATTTGTGATCACCATAGTTCTATGGTGTCGTGATTATAGGCAGTTCCATCATATCTGGGATCACATGGTATCCGGCAACCAATAGAACAAGTGCTTTGTGACTCATTCATGTTCCCCATGACCACGTGATTGTTTTTGGCCACTCACAAATGTTTTTTCTGCCTGCTCAGGAGACACTGAACTCGTAGTCAGCAATTTCTATATATAAAAACGCTTGCGTCCGTTGTCGCAGGCGGCGGATGCAATGCGCATGCGCAATTGGGGACAGAAAAAAAAGCCGACATGTACGAGTGGAATTAGAAGAAAAAAAAAAGGTAGATCCGTTGGAGAGGCGCGCTCAAAGCGCCTCTCTCTCTCCCACCTGCACACCGCTCAGTGACCACCATTGCCCTTCTCCAGCACCACCTGAGCCCTGAGGCATAGCGAGCGGGGGCACCTGGGGGGGGCAAATTGGCGTCTTCCTGCCCCTGTGTGAGTTCGGGACTCGGGAGCCTCTCATGCTGCTGCAGTTGCTCCTCCCCATCCTCCTGCACAGCTTCCTGTTCACTCCATGTGCCCTGAGGGAGGGAGGGAGGGAGGAGAAGATAGAGCTGTTGTGCTGCCCCTCTGTCAGACAGACCCTGGTTAAGATGCTGTCTTAACCAGGGTGAGATTCGGACATTCCCCCGGGCAGCTGTCCTGAGTGCTGGGTCCTCAAAGGAGGAGCGAAGATAAATGTACCCCAATGCACCTTGGGTAGATGCTGCTGCATGGAGACAGGTAACAAAATAGCACTATTAGCCTTATTTACTGGGGGGGGGGTGTATGGAATTGCAGAGGAAGGCTGAGGTGAAGGAAATTTTATAAAAACGTAACTTTTATTTATACTGGCAAAACAAATACAAATTGGTTAAAATTAAAAAACGTATTATAGCTGCCAAGTGCACTGGAGCTTAGGTGAAAGTCCTGTTAAAAGGCACAAGTATTAGTAGCTCTGGCTATTCGGCTGCTGGAAACACAATATTACATGCATTCAGCTCCTGATCAATATATATAATTATAAATTCAGGAGCTGAATGCATATAATATTGTGTTTCCAGCAGCCGAATATCCAGAGCTACTAATACTTGTGCCTTTTAACAGGACTTTCACCTGCGCTCCAGTGCACTTGGCAGCTATAATACGTTTTTTAATTTTAACCAATTTGTATTTAAGCTTTTTTTTTTTTCCTTCACCTCAGCCTTTCTTTGCAATTCCAGAGAGCCCTGTCATGTCATGCAGCTGCTGGCCACCGGGGACAGGCATTCATTCATATTGTATAAGTGTGGCAGAAGAGACTAATAGGGGGAGAGAAACTTTTCACAATTTTTTTTATTATTATTTAGACACATTTTTATTGATTCAATTTTCTGAAGCCAATTTCAGCAGTTATTGGCGCAATTCGGCGGTGTTCACCAACGGCCGATTAACTGATTCGGCGACTCCATTTTCAGCAAAACACAGTGAATATTCACTAAATAGCAAAGTCACTGTATTTTCGGCAAAATTTAATCACTGAAGAGGGGAAAGAGGAGCCCACTCCCGTGAGTTTACAATCTAAGAGGGGAAAGAGGAACCACTCCCGTGAGTTTACAATCTAAGAGGGGAAAGAGGAACCACTCCCGTGAGTTTACAATCTAAGGCTAGGGTCAAACGAAAGCATTTTTACACGCGAACGTCAAAAAGTGCGTCCGAATGCATGGACGTATTTTTTCACGGAATGCGCCAAAACGGTCATACGATGTGCAATTTTTGTGCGTGATTTTGTACGGAAACTTTGGGTGTCTGGACGTTATGTTGGCCGGCCATGAGCAGCGTCTGACGTCTCCTAATCACACACACACGCCGCTAGCGGACGCAGCGCACTCTGTATGTCAGTACTAGCGGTTCTGCGTTCCCAAAATAATGCATTCAAATTCCACTTGCGTTGCACGGCCGGACTTTTGTGCGGCCGTACTTCGTATATTGGCCGTCATTGCCTGTCATTTGCTGCTACTGTGGCCGTAATTAAGTGCGCCAGAACGCACGTTAAAAGTGCGCTCGTCTGACCCCAGCCTAAGAGGGGAAAGAGGAGCCGCTCCCGTAAATTTACAATCAAAGAGGAGCCGCTCCCGTGAGTTTACAATCTAAGAGGGGAAAGAGGAGCCGCTCCCGTGAGTTTACAATCTAAGAGGGGAAAGAGGAGCCGCTCCCGTGAGTTTACAATCTAAGAGGGGAAAGAGGAGCCGCTCCCGTGAGTTTACAATTGTCGAAGATATATTCAAATAAGAAACTTATACGAGATATAAATATCAATCGTCTATATTTCCTAGAAATTCTCCTAAATTCTTTGAATTGTATGTGTTTTGCTTTAAAAAATATAATAATCAGCAACCGGATAAAAACATATATATATTTATTACGTATACAAAAAAAAATTTAAAATCTCCTATCATAAACAAAGATTTATAAACAACAACATCCATCCATCAGCACATAGATTACTAGCTTCCCAATATTTGTATCTCCTGTTAGTAACCGCATATATGATTAATATCATTTACTTTATCAGTTAGTAACTATACACAAATGGTTAATAAACATTTCTGCTTAACAAAAACAATTAACATGTATTTCCCAGCAAACCAATGTTTAACAACCTAGATCTTGTAGAGATATATGTATATCTCTATGCTACGTGGATCAACAAAAGATGAGCTATCACTTATTCTATTTCTAGAATGAGAAGTAATAAAAACTTATTTAGTGAATCCTCCCCTAATAACGAGAATTAAGATTCTAATCTTCTGCTTTTTATTTTGTAGTTATATAATTCCTTGCTTATTAATTTAAATCACAGTAACTTCCAAATTCACTATATATATATATATATATATAAAGCAAACCACAGGGTGGGTTGCACTCAACCTAAACTTGCAACACGAGCGGGTGCATCTAAGACTTAAAATACAAAACACCAAAAAAGAGCACTCCATTTCAATGACCACCTTCATCCACCATTTTGTGCAAGAAAAAAAACACATTTCAAAAATTTAAAAAACCTGACTGAGGTAAAATGATGGGGATTCAGTTAACAAAGTATGATCATAGCTTGCGTAGGCCTGTCACAGTCACCAATGTACCCCATCGTTGACAGGTCCTATCTTACTTGACTGTATCTGCATTTACAGAATTAACTCACCTTAGAGCTTCCCAGCAGGCACCAGCCTTTATAGGTTGTCACGGTGGGACACACCTGTGAGCAGGGAGGGGTGCATACCGAGGAAAGTAGTCAGCTCTCCATATATACAAAGCAAACCACAGGGTGGGTTGCACTCAACCTAAACTTGCAACACGAGCGGGTGCATCTAAGACTTAAAATACAAAACACCAAAAAAGAGCACTCCATTTCAATGACCACCTTCATCCACCATTTTGTATACATATATATGTATATACAATTGCAACAAATACTTTAGGATAAAATCCTTATATCCGATTCTTCTTCATATCTCTATCTGCAGATTTAGAAATATTTTGAAGACTCTGAGATTTATCTCAAGTACTGTTAAATCTAATCTATTTCATTGCAAAGTCTCATATATATATATTTCTTACATTAATCCCTTAATTTTGCTTTCTCATACATTACCTGTCCAAGATCTGGATTCAATATTTCTGTAGTTACAGCAGCCATATTCTTTGGATATAATGTATTGTTTTGGAATATGTGAAAATTATCAATGTTAGATAATCAATGCATAAGAGTTAGAATTGTGCATTCCCATGAGGGAAAATTTAGGTGTGATCCTAATTAAGTGAGATGTAATATCCTGAATGCATTGTGTGTCTTGTCCTGGAATGATCTGAATAACTGCCACGAACAGTACATATCCAGTTATAGTAAATTCGACGTCACTGAAAATCTACCCCTTCATTTAAATATTTTTCTCTATAGATCCCTTATATTTATTCTTAAAATATAATATTTACTATGCCTCTAGATGGCAGTGTTGCTCTTCAAATATAATTTCACAAATGAATTTTTAATCCCTTATCTTAGGTCAGAGACCTATCTTAACAACAATAACAAAACACTATCTTATTTTGAACAAAGAACAACTATGGCTATTCCAGACAGTGTGTTTTGTGTTGTCAAATTTGATTTAATAGCTCTCGTTATTTTACTAATTTCAAAGATTTTAAAGTACTTCTTTATCAGCTAGATTCCTTTGCAATTAGATCAACAACTTCTATTCTTCAGTAATTATACTATTACACAGTTATACTCTACAAATATTTGGAGCATCTATTATTTACTGTGAATATATAGAATGTATTGTTTATAAAAATATATTTATACGACTTGCATAGATATTTGAAATACTTTTCTTTTTGGGTATAGAAACATATCTTTAATTCAAGGACTTGTTAAAACCAACCAATAAATTTAAAGATGACATGTCTTAGCATATATCATATAAAGACATTTTATCGTCTATAACCTCATGTCTGGTACTTATAGAAACCCCCATAAATCTTCTAGTCCTTACCATGAATTTATAAAAAAAAATCTTTGAGTCCATTTCTAAAACTAGGATAAAAAGTGAAAAAGAAAAGACTTTACATTAAAACAAGATGGCTACAGGCATCCATTTTAATTTTCCATTAGAATATACCTGACACAATCTAAGAGGGAAAAGAGGAGCTGCTCCCATGAGTTTACAATCTAAGAGGGGAAAGAGGAGCCGCTCCTGTGAGTTTACAATCAAAGAGGAGCTGCTACCGTGAGTTTACAATCTAAGGGGAAAGAGGAGCACGCTCCCGTGAGTTTACAATCTGAGAGGGCAAAGAGGAGCACGCTCCCGTGAGTTTACAATCTAAGAGGGAAAAAAGGAGCTGCTCCCATGAGTTTACAATCTAAGAGGGGAAAGAGGAGCCGCTCCTGTGAGTTTACAATCTGAGAGGGGAAAGAGGAGCACGCTCCCGTGAGTTTACAATCTTAAGAGGGGAAAGAGGAGCCTGCTCTAATATATAAATGCGTTTGTAATGCGCAGTCAGCTGCTCACTCGGCCGTTGCGGACAGGCAGGGCCGTCTTTAACGCGGGGCAAAAGGGGCAGCTGCCCCGGGCCCAGTCATTGCTGAGGGGCCCAAAGCAGCTGCCCCTTGGGCCCGCATAAATGCCTATCACCGAATCCGACTTGTTAATTTTCAACTCCGGTATGAATCCGGTGCTGATTTTACACGAAGTCCGACTGTCACACTGCGCTGCGGCCCCCTGCCTGTCGTCACCATCTGACTGACTGAGTGAGGGGCCGTGCTGCTAGCTGCTGCAGCGTGCGTGCCTCCCAGTGAACACTCACGCTGTATTGGCGCCGCCCTCGTACCTACCACGTGACGCGAGGCGTCGCGCAGGTGCAGCACATCCCCGCACGTCTCACTGGTGGCTGCACAGCACAACGGAGGAGGCCAGCAGCCGCTCAGCCAGCACATTACTCGCAGGAGTCAGACTCTGAAGACCATAGTGCCGCCGGGTCTAGAAGGATTCCCTGCAAAGGCAGGCCAGCACACTATTTCTCGGTCAGTTGTTAACAGGCAGCGATTTTATTATTATGTATGTCAGTCTTCAATAATTTTAATGCTTCTAATCGCTTGACCAGATTGTATATACTGGTGCTAGAGGGCCAGCATTTGATTAAAATCTTTGTAATTGGATATCGGAAATTATATATCCAATATATATGTTTGTATATGTTTTTTGTTTTAAAGTTAATTAAGAGGAAGGAGGACTGTAATGGATGAGGGCCGGCAGATGAGGAGACACAATGTAGGCCCTTGGGGAGGGGGTTGAATAAATTGATATATTGGGGCCTGGGGGTGAATAAAGTGATATACTGAGGCTTGGAGGGGGATAAATTGATATACTGAGGCTTGGAGGGGGGATAAATTGATATACTGGGGCTTGGAGGGGGATAAATTGATATACTGGGGGGAGGGGGGATAAATTGATATACTGGGGCTTGGAGGGGTGGATAAAGTGATATACTGGGGCTTGGAGGGGTGGATAAATTGATATACTGGGGCTTGGAGGGGGGATAAATTGATATACTGGGGCTTGGAGGGGGGATAAATTGATATACTGGGGCTTGGAGGGGTGGATAAATTGATATACTGGGGCTTGGAGGGGCGGATAAATTGATATACTGGGGCTTGGAGGGGTGGATAAATTGATATACTGGGGCTTGGAGGGGGGATAAATTGATATACTGGGGCTTGGAGGGGCGGATAAATTGATATACTGGGGCTTGGAGGGGTGGATAAATTGATATACTGGGGCTTGGAGGGGGGATAAATTGATATACTGGGGCTTGGAGGGGGGATAAATTGATATACTGGGGCTTGGAGGGTGAATAAATTGATATACTGGGGCTTGGAGGGGGGATAAATTGATATACTGGGGCTTGGAGGGTGAATAAATTGATATACTGGGGCTTGGAGGGGGGATAAATTGATATACTGGGGCTTGGAGGGGGATAAATTGATATACTGGGGCTTGGAGGGGTGGATAAAGTGATATACTGGGGCTTGGAGGGGGATAATTTGATATACTGGGGCTTGGAGGGGGATAAATTGATATACTGGGGCTTGGAGGGGGATAAATTGATATACTGGGGCTTGGAGGGGTGGATAAAGTGATATACTGGGGCTTGAGAGGGGATAAATTGATATACTGGGGCTTGGAGGGGTGGATAAATTGATATACTGGGGCTTGGAGGGGTGGATAAAGTGATATACTGGGGCTTGGAGGGGGATAATTTGATATACTGGGGCTTGGAGGGGGGATAAATTGATATACTGGGGCTTGGAGGGGGATAAATTGATATACTGAGGCTTGGAGGGGGGATAAATTGATATACTGGGGCTTGGAGGGGGATAAATTGATATACTGGGGCTTGGGGTGAATAAATTGATATACTGGGGCTTGGGGGGGGATAAATTGATATACTGGGGCTTGGAGGGGGATAAATTGATATACTGGGGCTTGGAGGGGGATAAATTGATATACTGGGGCTTGGAGGGGTGGATAAATTGATATACTGGGGCTTGGAGGGGGATAAATAGATATACTGGGGCTTGGAGGGGGGATAAATTGATATACTGGGGCTTGGGGTGAATAAATTGATATACTGGGGCTTGGAGGGGGGATAAATTGATATACTGGGGCTTGGAGGGGGATAAATTGATATACTGGGGCTTGGGGTGAATAAATTGATATACTGGGGCTTGGGGGGTTTTAATAAATTGATATACTGGGGCTGGGGGGGGTTGAATACACGCTACACATTACAGTGAGTTATTTCTGTGGAGCTCTGAGATACGTTCATATATGCTGTTAGTTTTATTGCTGTGCAGCTCTGATACGTTCATACACCACACATTGCTGTGAGTTTTATCGCTTTGGAGCTGTGATACGCTCATACAGTGAACATTGCTGTGAGTTCTATTGCAGCAGAGCTCTGTGATACACACACATACACATACACACACATTGCACAGTACTGTGAGTTTTATTGCTGTGGAGCTCTTGAAAGTGTTGGGTAGTTATGCGGTGGGCAGGGCTTTTGGGTGGGGGGGGCCCAAGAAAATGTTTGCCCAGGGTCCAATCAATATTAAAGACGGGCCTGCGGACAGGGCGGCGACGGATGCATTACAAATGCATTTATATATATAGAGATACTCTTGGATAGGACATTGAAAAGCAAATATGTGGAAACAGATTCTGAGCTGGCAACAGCAACAACAATAGACTGCCCTCCGGGCAGGCTTAACAACTAGTGTTTTAATAAAATACTTTGTATCAATGTATATTTTTATAGAGGTTACAATGAGAAGGAGATTTGAAATAAAGGGTCACTTGTAAATAATGAATCTTAAGCCCAATTTTTATTTTCTTTTTTAATTCTTTATTTTTGAATGTGACTAAAGTACAGAATTACAATAGCTACGCAAAGGGGCAATAAGCCAGCACTCCCATTCTAATTCAGATTCCTGGGCCAGGCTCCATAGCTGTGTGCTTTTAGATCCCAGCTGGACTTATCAACCCAAGTCTCCCTGCAAGGTGAACTGAATCTATGCTTCGCATCGCTTAATACCTCAAATCTCAATTTTTACTATGCACATTTTATTAACACTGTATATGGTAATCTGTATGTTTATTTTTAAAGTATAATTACATATAGCGTATCAGATGTTAAATATTATATATATCTGTGCCAAACAAGAGTTTAAAGGCATTATCGCGGGTCATCTGCCAAAACCGGGACACTAAGGGGAAAAATTAACGTGTGCTAATTTCCCCTTAGCGTCCCAGTTTCCCCAGTAAATCGCGGGGCAGGCGCAGAGTCCAGCATCCTGCCCCTTAGCGATCGCTAAGCTTGTGGATTCTAGCGGCAGCGCTACACCACCGTCCCCAGCATCCCCTCCATGGCGTCCATAGGACACCATGGAGGATCGTGCTGTCGGGTCACATGACAGGAGGATCCCAGCTCTCGAGAGATCCTGCTGGTCGGTGGAGTGATCACGGAGGAAGACGGGAGTTTCTTCCCCCAGTCTCCCTCTGCTCCCGCAGGACAGAAGCGGGGGATTGGCCCGCCATTCTCGCTGAGGGATGAGAGGCGAGGATTTGATTTTTGGGGGACATTGAGCTGCAGATAAGAGATTCTGCAGTAGTGGAATGCGTTACTTACAGCTCTGAGCTGGTGGTAACTTTCTCATTAGTGCCAACTCTTACTGCCAAGTGATCCTAACACTAATTAATCTGTGCTTGAACTTTGCGCTCCCCAGATTAGGTATAAGAGCACAAAGTACAGTAAACTTGCTTTACGAATCGCTAATTAGTGAGCGCTATAGGGGTTTTACTCCGTTGGCGATTTGAAGGCGATCTGGGCGCAGCGCTGTGACCTCCTTTAAGATAGCGCTGACGCTAGTGTTAGCTTGAAGGAGGTGATAGAGCACTAAATGTCTGGATTGTGTTATAGAGCACATGTGAGCCTCAACCAATTTTGAAATTGGAAACCATAGGCGTGCACATGGGGTGTGCTTAGTGTGCCCAGACACACTCTGATGGTGGGTGAAGAGGTCCTCTTTCATCTCCTACACTGACATTTTATATTTCCCTTTATCTGGTTCAAAATGAATAGAATAAAATCTGCCGGTATCTCTGTATTACAGGCTGGATATTTCTAATGAAAAATCTGCATTTTGTGCAAAATCATCTAAACCTAAGTTTTCAATTAATGTTGCATGGGTGCACACCCTAGCACAAAGGGCTGCGCATGGTAGTGTTGGAAATCCTGAACCTCTCACCCCTCTGAAAAACCGCACCAAAATAGACTTAAAAGGAGAGGGTTTTTCTCTGGTACATGTTGGGGTCATTGACATTTGCATCAGCACCTACAGGGAAGGTGATGTCTTTGTTATCTCCATTACTGCCCTTCTTTAATTGCTTATGCCCCTCCTCCTTTTTTTCTCTTCCACTTTCTGTGACTGCCTGACACTACTAGAATTGAGTGGTAAGATACCATCAGCATAATGACCAAACCCGCTTTACCCTCAAGCTATTACACAAACAGGGTTATCCAAAGAGATCCGAATTGTTTGAGAAAGGTAACCGAACGCTGAAAATCAGCGTTCGGTTACCTTTCCTGGCCATTCGTCTATCCAGAGAGCTGGCAATTCGCCAAATCCTGGCGAATTGCCTGCACATACGGTGCCTGTTCGGTGCCTGTTCGAGGGCAGTGAAATCCCCATAGAGAAGCAATGCTTCGGCTATTCAGAGAACACAAAACAGCAGAGAAAAGTTCCCCTAATGTCCTGCCATTCGGTGGTTTCATTCGGCAAATTAATTCAGGAGAATCCCATAGGCTTCAATGTTAAAAATATTCCTGTTTTAATTCAATATCTAATAAACCGTTCATTATAAAATTCTGCAGCAAAGAGTCTCTTTATTTACAGATTTTTTAGGATAGTTTAAGCATTTTTCTGATTTTTTTTTTTTTTTATTAAAAGTCCGATTTTTTTTTTTTTTTTTTTTTCAGTTTACTTATTTTTTCTGTAACAGCCCTCTTTATTATCATTCCCTGGACCTCCTGTGAAAATTTCAGACATTTTCGCTCAGTAGTTTCTTTGCAAACAGCGTTTCTTTTTCCCAGATTCATACAAATGGTTTTTCTAATTTATTCACTGCCTCCTCTACGTCACAGCTGCTTCGGCTCTGTGTGATTCGGCTCTGTGTGATTCGGCTCCTTTTCGGCTCCTGTTCGGCTCCTCTTCGAAGGTTAATCCAGATGTTTTTGCTTGTTTTCAGCGTGCATTCGGTTAGTTTTCGTCAGGTTTGCGGCAGCTTTTCCCTGCAATTCGGGGACCCTGTGCTGTTTGCTGAATACACCGCAAGGTCACCGAAATGCAATCGGCAAAAGGAACCGAATTGAAGAGAACGAAAAGTCACCGAACGTGCGGTGACGTTTCGAATCTCTTTGGATAACCCTGTTAGTCTATACTGCTACTAGAAACTGTATTCTTTTGCAGGAGTACAGCAAGAGTCTGAAAATGTCTGCAGGAATAATTTATGAAGACTCCGTATCATATGTTGAAGAAAACCTCATGAAGCCTCGGTCAGTAAAGCAAGAGGAAATAATCAAAGATGAAACTCTGGATTTCCAAGAAAACCAAAAAGAACCAGAGAATTCCGAGCTGTCCCATGGGACTGGCAAGAAAAATAATCCTTATTCAGACATGTTGGTACATTCTGAATTTACAAATTCTGTCTCTTGTAGATCAGAACTTCCCCAAACTCACACAGCTCATATTGGAAGAAAAACATTTCAAAGCCCTGAAAGTGAGAAATGTTTAAGCACAAATGCAAGTCTTGCAGGGTTATCCAAAGAGATTCGAAAAGTCACCGCACGTTCGGTGACTTTTCGTTCTCTTCAATTCGGTTCCTTTTGCCGATTGCATTTCGGTGACCCTGCGGTGTATTCAGCAAGCACCACAGGGTCCCCGAATTGCAGGGAAAAGCTGCCGAAAACCTGACGAAAACTAACCGAATGCACGCTGAAAACAAGCAAAAACATCTGGATTAACCTTCGAAAAAGCCGAACAGGAGCCGAACAGGAGCCGAATCACACAGAGCCGAAGCAGCTGTGACGTAGAGGAGGCAGTGAATAAATTAGAAAAACCATTTGTATGAATCTGGGAAAAAGAAACGCTGTTTGCAAAGAAACTACTGAGCGAAAATGTCTGAAATTTTCACAGGAAGTCCAGGGAATGATAATAAAGAGGGCTGTTACAAAAAAAATAAGTTAACTGAAAAAAAAAAAAAAAAAAAAATCGGACTTTTTAAAAAAAAAAAAAAATCTGAAAAATGCTTAAAGTATCCTAAAAAATCTATAAATACAGAGACTTTTTGCTGCAGAATTTTATAATGAACGGTTTATTAGATATTGAATTAAAACGGGAATATTTTTAACATTGAAGCCTATGGGATTCTCCTGAATTAACTTGCCGAATTAAACCACCGAATGGCAGGACATTAGGGGAACCTTTCACTGCTGGTTTGTGTTCTCTGAATAGCCGAAGCAGTGCATTTTCATGGGGATTTCACTGCCCTTGAACAGGCACCGAACAGGCACCGTATGTTCAGGCAATTCGCCAGGATTTGGCGAATTGCCTGCTCTCTGGATAGCCGAATGGCCAGGAAAGGTAACCGAACGCTGATTTTCAGCATTCGGTTACCTTTCTCAAGCAATTCGGATCTCTTTGGATAACCCTGAAAGCGTAAGCTTACTGTACATGAGAGAATTCATACAGGAGAGAAGCCGTTTGCATGTTCTGAGTGTGGAAAATATTTTAATACAAAAGGTAATCTTCCTGTACATGAGAGAATTCATACAGGAGAGAAGCCGTTTGCTTGTTCTGAATGTGAAAAATGGTTTAGAACAAAGGGTGAGCTTACTATACATGAGAGAATTCATTCAGGAGAGAAGCCGTTTGCATGTTCTGAATGTGAGAAATGTTTTAGTACAAAAGGTAATCTTACTTTACATGAGAAAATTCATACAGGAGAAAAGCCGCATGCTTGTTCTGAATGTGAGAAATGTTTTAAAACAAAGGGTGAGCTTATTGTACATGAGAGAATTCATACAGGAGAGAAGCCGTTTGCTTGTTCTGAATGTGAAAAATGGTTTAGAACAAAGGGTTAGCTTACTTTACATGAGAGGATTCATACAGGAGAGAATCCGTTTGCATGTTCTTAATGTGAGAAATGTTTTAAAACAAAGGGGCAAGCGTACTGAACATGAGAGACTTCATAAGTGAGCTACCATATGCTTGTCGTGATTGTGGGAATGTCATTGAAGGAAAAGGAATCCTCAGACCACCATCTGCTAACCTATAAGAAGGACCCTATAAGTAGTTAAATAACACCCCATGAATTATAATATTAATAGATAAATTAAGGTTTAAATATAAGAAATAGTTTTAAGATAAATTGATAATCAGCAGTATTATAGGATTAAGTTTCACTTCTCAATATGTTTGCAAGTGTCTCTGAAATGATGCTGATGTTTGCAAGTGTCTCTGAAATGATGCTGATGTTTGCAAATGTCTCTGAAATGATAAAATGCTGATGTCTCAAGAAATCACATGTCTCAAGAAATCACATGTCTCGGGCCACGGGACTGTCCAGAAATGCGTCACCAGACCTGTATTGAAACTGGCCAATGAACTATGCTATGTTTTGAAATGTTAACCAATGAAATAAAGAGACAACGTTTTCGTTACAAGCATAAAAAGTGTGTCAAAAACGTTGAAAGGGCAGAGAGAAATGCCAGACTGAGATACATGTCTCGTGTGTTTTCTTTAAACGGATTTCTCTCTCCCTGCGCAGAAGGAGAGTTAACTCAAGGTGTGCCTAAGACAGGGTCTTAGGGGTTAAAGGACGGACAATTGGAGACGATTATTCTCTTCAGTCATTGTTCCACCCCTGGCACTCGCTGGAAGGCAAGTTTTTTGCCAATGGATTCTGGCCTGTGTCATGTTCCAGACCAGGTTTTATCATCAGCCATGCACCCAAAACCACCTGAATAGGCCCGCCTACCTGTAACTAGTGATTTCAATTTCCTCAGTGTGCATGTGACCTGCTTACCAGTTAATCAGCGATCTTGTATTGTCTTGTCTTGAGACCCACCGTGCCCTTGTCTTGCCGTGCCTGGATACTTACCGTTTACCTGTTCTGCTTCCCATCTGGTTCTTCAAGTGGTCCTGGCCTGTATCCTTGGTCTGCTGTCTGGATTTTCCTTTGTCTCTAGTGTTATTTCTGGATCACCTGTGTACTGAACCTTTGCCTTGGACTAACGACACCCTCTTTTGCCAGCCACTTGCCACGACCCATTACTATGGATTAGACCACCCTCACTGCCAGCAGCCTGCCACAACCAATTGCCTTGAACTATTTGACCATGTTATTGCCAGGTCTTTCCTTAGACCTTTGCTTCCAAGCTACTCCGCTACTCCAGCCCCCCTGCCATACCTTCGTTGTTCCACTCCTGTGTCATGTACAAGTAAGTCTCCTTTATGTCTAGTGTCTTTAGTTTCCGCAGGTTATGTTGTTTTGTTACCGTTTAACACTATAACCCACTATCCTTAGTTTTCTTATTAGTTTCCCTAGTACGTTCTCATCCTGTCTTGCCCGCATGCCTAGCTTCCCCTTTTGTCTCTGTCCTATGTTCCGGAAATCCCTGTGTCCAGCTCCTTTCTTGTCTTGCTCTCCGTGTCAAAAAAAAAAACTTTTTAAAAAAAAACATTTTTTTTATTTTAATTTTTTATTTTTTTTATTTTTTTTTTATTTGATTTATTTTTTTTAATTTTTTTTTAAAACCAAACCTGGTCTTGTTTGGTATCATTGGAAAGGCCATAATCAGGCCTTTCAAATTATGTCAAATATGACCATCTAGCTGTCATGGATCGGGAGATAAAGGGATCCTTAGGATCCCCTTATCTCTACATGGCAGCTAGAGGGTTAGCTGGCCCACTGACATCCTCACACATAAGGTGAGGTTGTCAGTGGGTGGGCGGGGACCTGGAGGCTTGGCTGACATCCAAGATGTCAGCCCCCCTCCAGGTTTGAATCGCATTTTGGCGCCAATTGGCGCCACAACGTGATCCAGCGGCAAAACTGTTAATGCCATACACCGCTGAAAAGGGGAGGCTCTCCCCTCTCCAGCAGTGTAAACGGCATCTCCCTAGCTTCAATGGTTGGGGAGATAGAGGGCTCCGAAGGAGCCCCCCTCCCCTCCATTGAAATGCATGGGGACGCCTGCTGATGACGTCACCACGCAGCGTGGTGACGTCATCAGCCTCGCCTGCCCATGTAAATCACATGGGCAGGCTTCCTCCCTGCCAGATCGCCGTGGGATCCGGCACGGGAGGTGAGTATCGGGCGGGAGGGGGATTAGGCGCCGCTGACGTACCCTGTACGTCCGCGGGTCTAAGGGAGACCCGAGGACAGGACGTACAGGGTACGTCAGCGGCCCTTAAGGGGTTAAAACATTCCTATTCAGGCAAGCCTACCACCCGACTCATTGATACACCTCACTGCCTCAACCAGTCCATCACTCTCACCTTGCAGTCCTCTCCTCCTGTTTCCACCCCCAACTCTTCTAGATTGTGAGTTCCCACGGGAATAGGGCCCTCGTTTCCTCCTGTACTGGTTTATCAAATGTTGTTCAGTCTCAGTGTATTGTAACCCTGTCTATATTGTGCCCACTGTTCAGCGCTGCGGAATATGCTGGCGCTATATAAATAAAGTATAATAATAATAATAACACCTTTTAATGGATTAATAAAGCATCATGTTATACTGTTTGGATTTAAGTCCTTGAATACGTCCACTTATTTTTCATATATCTATATCTTACAGTTAAAGCCCGAAGTGCGGTTAATCCTAAAATTACCCGTGTAATCCTGACATTACCCAAAACGGCAGGGTAAAGCTGCAAAAAAATTATAAAGTCTGACTTTACCCGGGTAATTTTAGGACTAACCAACTGCCCTTGGGTAACGGTCTGGAAGAACTGAAAAATCCACACTTTACCCGGATAATGTGCAAGTCTGAAGCTTCACCCGGGTAATCTGAGGACTATCCACAGCTTCACCCGGGTAATCTGAGGACTATCCACAGCTTCACCCGGGTAATCTGAGGACTATCCACAGCTTCACCTGGGTAATCTGAGGACTATCCACTGCTTCACCTGACTAGTCTGCAGAGCATACAACCCCGCTTGGGTATCAGTGAATTTTGCTCTTACCTCTGGATATTATCAATGGAAATGGCAAAAGACAAACATTAAAATGTATTGCGGATATAATGAATATACAGAGTAACAGGATATGTTTCTTATATGAATGTGAAAGAGTTACATGATCTTTATTATGTGTCATATGTGTTTATACAGTTGTGTTCAAAATTATTCAACCCCCACTGAAATTGAGTGTTTTGGCCAGTTTGACATTGATTTTGATCATTCAGTCATCTTGCTTACAATTAAATCAAAGAGGCACGTGTAGGTCAGACAAATATAACATAACATTTATAATGAAATAACCACAAATGTATTTTCTGTGCTCACATCATTATCAGTTTTATTCAACCCCCAAGTGACAGTCAATCTTAGTACTTAGTACAACATCCTTTTACAGTTATAACAGCTTTTAAACGTGAAGCATAGCTTGACACAATTGTCTTGCAGCGATCTACGGGTATCTTCGCCCATTCGTCATGGGCAAAAGCCTCCAGTTCAGTCACATTCTTAGGCTTGCGCACTGCAACTGCTTTCTTTAAGTCCCACCAGAGGTTCTCAATCGGATTTAAATCAGGTGACTGCGATGGCCACTCCAAAATGTTCCAGCCTTTAATCTGCAACCATGCTCTAGTGGACTTGGAGGTATGCTTGGGATCATTGTCCTGTTGAAAGGTCCAACGTCTCCCAAGCCTCAGGTTTGTGACGGACTGCATCACCTTGTTATCCAATATCTCCTGGTACTGAAGAGAATTCATGGTACCTTGCACACGCTGAAGCTTCCCTGTACCTGCAGAAGCAAAACAGCCCCAAAGCATGATTGACCCCCCGCCATGCTTCACAGTAGGCAAGGTGTTCTTTTCTTCATAGGACTTGTTCTTCCTCCTCCAAACATAGCGTTGATCCATGGGCACAAACAGTTCTAATTCTGTTTCATCAGTCCACAGAACACTATCCCAAAACATATGTGGTTTGTCCACATGACTTTTGGCATACTGCAGTCGACTCTTCTTATTCTTTGGAGACCGCAAGGGAGCCTGGGAGTTCTGGCATGGAGGCCTTCATTACGCAGTGTGCGCCGTATTGTCTGAGCTGAAACTTCAGTACCCACATCTGACAAATCTTTTCTCAGTTCCTCAGCAGTCACACGGGGACTTTTCTCCACTCTACGCTTCAGGTAGCGCACAGCAGTCGAAGTCAGCATCTTCTTTCTGCCACGACCAGGTAGCGTTTCAACAGTGCCCTTTGCCTTGAATTTGCGAATGATGCTTCCTATTCTCTCTCTTGGTATGTTTAACATCTTTGCAATCTTCTTATAGCCATTGCCCTTCCGGTGAAGAGTAATCACCTCTTCTCTTGTCTTCCTGGACCATTCTCTTGACTTCACCATGTTTGTAACCACACCAGTAAATGTCTAGAAGGAGCTGAGTATCACAGTCATTTTAAAGCTGCCTAATTGGTGCTTATTATGCTTTATTGCTGCTCCGTGACATCCACAGGTGTTTTCAATACCTGATTGAAAACACTTGAATGAACCTCTGCTCTTCAGAGTGGTAGTCTTTAAGGGGTTGAATAATTGTGTCAATGAAGAATTCACAAAAGAAACATTTACTACTGTATTACAAAACCAATTGATGTCATTTTAGTTGCATATGGTTCTTTAAAAAGTCCTTGTAGGATTTCATTCTGAATACAATTATAAATGTACACTAAATTCCCTAAAACCCTTTACAGCATTGGGGGTTGAATAATTTTGAACACAACTGTATATCATTTATAAAACTGTCTCAGTCAGGAGAGCAATGGACCCTGGGCGATATGTCTATTCCACTAGAGAACCCCAATTTGAATGGCGTGAGTCTCTGTCTTTTTATACCATACAGAAAGAATGTCTGTGGTCAATTACTGACGCCTCGGAGTCGGGCGATGTCCCCCCTCCCATATGCACTTCCCAAAATTGGCCAGATTGCGGGAAGTCCATATTAGGATTTGAATGCTTGCCTTTGGCTAGTGGACATTTAGAATATGGAAATTCTCCATCCTCTGGTTTCATTTATACACTCTGTGGCCTCATGACTTACAAAAGCACTTATAAAAATAGATAAGATCAAGCACCAACCACAACCACTTCTGGTTTCACTCAGGCTGATGTTATGGTGCAACAAACAGGTCAGATCAAGATTATATTCAGGGCCGGTGCTAGACTATTTTTCGCCCTAGGCAAGACCAGCTACTTGCACCCTCCCCAAAAAAAGATGGATATAATATATTGCCCCAGCTCACATGGGTATATTTGCCCCCAGCTCTCACATGGGTATATTGCCCCAGACTAGCTCACACATGGATATAGTGCCCCCAGACCAGCTCACACATGGATATATTGCCCCCAGACAAGCTCACACATGGATATATTGCCCCCAGACCAGCTCACACATGGATATATTGCCCCAGACTAGCTCACACATGCATATATGCCCCAGACCAGCTCACACATGCATATATGCCCCAGACCAGCTCACACATGCATATATTGCCCCAGACTAGCTCACACATGGATATATTGCCCCCAGACTAGCTCACACATGCATATATGCCCCAGACCAGCTCACACATGGATATATTGCCCCGAGACTAGCTCACACATGCATATATGCCCCAGGCCAGTTCACACATGGATATATTGCCCCAGCAGCTCACACATGGATATATTGTCCCCAGACTAGCTCACACATGGATATATTGCCCCAGCAGCTCACACATGGATATATTGCCCCCAGACTAGCTCACACATGTTTATATTTTCCCCAGCTCACACATGGTTATATTTGCCCCCAGCTCACACATGGTTATATTTGCCCCCCAGCTCACATGGGTATATTTGCCCCAGCTCATATGGGTATATTTGCCCCCAGCTCATATGATTATATTTGCCCCAGCTCATATGGTTATATTTGCCCCCCAGCTCATATGGGTACATTTGCCACCAGCTCATATGGATATATTGCCTCACAGCTCATATGGATATATTGCCTCACAGCTCATATGCGTATATTTGCCCCCAGCTTATATGGATATATTTCAACCCAGCTCATATGGGTCTATTTGCCCTCCAGCTCATATACCCATATGAGCTGGAGGGCAAATAGACCCATATGAGCTGGGGGAAATATATCCATATAAGCTGGGGGCAAATATACGCATATAAGCTGGGGGCAAATATATCCATATGAGCTGTGAGGCAATATATCCATATGAGCTGTGAGGCAATCTATCCATATGAGCTGGTGGCAAATATACCCATATGAGCTGGGGGGGCAAATATATCCATATGAGCTGGGGGCAGATATACCCATATCTGCCCCCAGCTCATATGGATATATTTGCCCCCCAGCTCATATGGGTATATTTGCCCCCCAGCTCATATGGGTATATCTGCCCCCAGTTTTCACCTCCTGTCTCTCTGTCCTGCTGGCGGCCGTGTGCGCCCCGCTGCCCCCGGCCGCTGATCTATCACGCTGCTCCTGCGCGCTTGCGCTGGGCGCAGCGTGATCATGGACGACAGCTTGCGGTGTCTGTCCATGCTGAGGGGGCGGGGTTATCCCTGCTTCCCTCACTCTCTATTGGACAGCCACCGCGAGATGTCTTCCATGTCACACTGCGCCCAGAGCAAGCGCGTAGCGTGATAGATCAGAGAGTGACAGCGGCCGGCTCTGGCGGAGAGGTCTCGGCTGCGCCCTAGGTGGTGCTGTACTCCAGGCAGACGCCTAGGTCGCCTAGCGGCAGTGCCGGCCTTGATTATTTTATATATATATATATATATAGTGTAGATTTGATAAGCCGTGTTAGTCCAGATGCCAAAATCAGCAGAGCATATCCGTGCGTAGTGATACCTTTATTATTGGAGTTACATTACATTTAAAAGACAAGCTTTCATGAGTGTAACCGCTCTTCTTCAGGTCTTGAAGCTTTACTGAGTAAAATCATAGAATAGAACAATAGAGAGCCAAGCAGAAGGGGGGGAGGTGTTAGGATGTTTGTCGTAAATACTAATAGTGCAATAGTGTGGTCAAAAATGGTAAAGAGAGGACAGATCATAGACCCATAAAACAACACAGATAAGCGTCATGATGAGCATCTGATGATAGTGCCTTAGAGGAAAAAGTCAATGACACAATTTAAAAAAAAAAGAGCAAGAAAAACACATAAACTAAGTGCAATGCTGAACGTTCCTGTAAGGTTCCTAGCCGCCGGCGCCGCCTCGTAGTCATGAGACTAGCAATCTTCTCAAGCATCTCCTCTGCCTGGTCAACACTCAGGTGTTGATTAATTGACCTAATGTTCCCTTCACAAAAGCAAGCCGCACCCAAGCTATAATGCTTTTGCATTGTCTTGGTGACCATCAAGCTGACAGGGAGCTGCCACTTGTTCCTGAAAACCTCCTGGATCTCCTGTTCCTATAATCTGCTGGACTTCCTATCCCTATACTCTGCTGGATCCCCAGATCCTAAGCCACCACTTCCACCGACCTCTTGGATTGCTGATATTACAGACCTCCTGGATCTCCTAAATTTCCTCCCTATTTGGATTACAAGGACTTGCTCTCAGTCCATACCAAAGGTCTTCACAGAGTGCACTGTGAGGACTCAGATCCACCTCTCCCTCTCAAAGTTCCTTCCCTCTCCTATTCCCATCACTCTAATCCATAGCTCTCTTTATACCTATACTTCTAGTCTCACCTTATTAATATTGTCTTAGTTCTCTCCTCCTGTATCTTCGCTTTACCTTTTTGGTTATTACTTATCCATCGTTCTCCCTCTCTGGCTCAGCTTCTGTATATTTAGTTCTTGCCTCTGGTTCATTCCTTTTGTGCATCAATAAACCCCGTTCAGTTATACCTGCTTCATCCATTCATTGCATACTGGGCTCAAACCCCCCACCCCGGAACTAGCACCTGACAGTTACATGACATTACAATAGTGCGTTACACTAAATTTCCATTGCGTCCCTCCTTTATGGGGTTAAAATATGTGATCGTTTTATTTTGAATGTTCTGCGTTCATGAGAGGTTTTTATAATTTCCTTTTTGAGGATTTTAATCCTGAGGTTGTGGATGGAGTGGCCGGTCAGATTGAAGTGATGTCCCACCGGCTACAATATGTGTTTTCCTGCTGGTTCTTGATGGAGCGTCTGTGCAGGTTCATCCTGAGATTCAATTCAAGGCCAGTTTCACCAATATAGCCGCTCTTTTTACAGGCCGTGCACTGGATCATGTCGCCACATTGTCAGAGGTACGAGTCCTTGATGTTGTATGTGGTGTTATTGTGCCGGGCAGCACTGCTGTCACATATATGTTGTATGTGGTGTTATTGTGTCGGGCAGTGCTGCTGTCACATATGTTGTATGTGGGGTTATTGTGTCGGGCAGCGCTGCTGTCACATATATGTTGTATGTGGTGTTATTGTGTCGGGCAGCGCTGCTGTCACATATATGTGTATGTGATGTTATTGTGTCGGGCAGCGCTGCTGTCACATATATGTTGTATGTGGTGTTATTGTGTCGGGCAGCGCTGCTGTCACATATATGTGTATGTGATGTTATTGTGTCGGGCAGCGCTGCTGTCACATATATGTGTATGTGATGTTATTGTGTCGGGCAGCGCTGCTGTCACATATATGTTGTATGTGGGGTTATTGTGTCGGGCAGCGCTGCTGTCACATATATGTTGTATGTGGGGTTATTGTGTCGGGCAGCGCTGCTGTCACATATATGTTGTATGTGGGGTTATTGTGTCGGGCAGCGCTGCTGTCACATATATGTTGTATGTGGTGTTATTGTGTCGGGCAGCGCTGCTGTCACATATATGTTGTATGTGGTGTTATTGTGTCGGGCAGCGCTGCTGTCACATATATGTTGTATGTGGTGTTATTGTGTCGGGCAGCGCTGCTGTCACATATGTTGCACAGTTTGCAGCGGGACTTGTTGCAGCGTTTGGTCCCATTCTGTATGTCGTCCTGTTCCTGGGTGAGTTTGCTGCGGATCAGTCTTTGCCTCAGGTTTGGGGGTCACTTGAATGCCAGTAAGGGGGGGCTGTGGGAATATTTGAGCGCAGGGTCCTCTGTGATCAGTGACTGAGGATCATTGATTTTGTGAATTCCCTCGAGTCGGGTTCTAGGAAACAACTGGAGGGATCCGTGTGGTGTTTCTTTTCTTTTGTAGAGCAGCAGCTGGTCACGCGGTGTTTTCTGGGCAGATTTTCTTAGAGATTTCCTTACCATTAAATGATGCAGACAGTTTGCTCAGGTGATCGTCCCTGTCTCCAGTGTCAGAGCAGATTTGGTGGTACCTGATGGCCTGGCTGTAGATGATTGGTGTGATCAGGGTGAAAGCTGGCTTGTGGAGGTAGCTGGGCCTGTCTGTGGGGTGTCTGTACACAGATGAGGGCAGCGTGCCGTTGGCAACGGATCTGGTGCCGTCCAGGAAGCTCACACTGTGCTCGGAGAAATCCATCTGGCGTTTAATAGACGGGTGGAACATATTGAACGTGTTGTGGAAATCTAGAAGTGGGTCCTCTCCTTCTGTCCATATGATGAAAATGTCCTCAATGTATCAGATATTTGTGTGGTTTGTGAGAGTCCAGGAGACTGAGGCGCTTTGGAAAAAATTGCAATAATTCAACATTGAAAACGTCTGTATGAGAGTGACAGCCCTGTTTAGCTCAGCATTGAAAGGGTTAAGCTTATCTTCATAAATTAACCCTTCCATTCCCCGAATTCAATAGTCGCCGCCTCTGCACTTGTGCCGTAATATCCTTAAAACCTGTTAATTGCTGTGATTTGTATTGCTGTGGATTGTGTGATACGCTCATACACACCGCACATTACTGTAACATGGATACAAATACACAATAAACTCCTGAGCGGAGAATACTTTATGGCTGAGCTCCTCAGTATTGGCTGATGTTTCTCACATTCAGGTCTATTCACTAAAGGGTGACGTTTAGGAGAATTGGCAGAAGAAGAGAAATAGGAGAATGTTTCTTGTTTGGCGATGTTGACCCAGATTGTTCACTTCTGCAGAGTCTCCTGACTTCACCGTTTAGTGAATAGACCTGATTGTGGTGTTTGAGACAAACCTCTTCCTGCTCACAAAGAACTACTAGAGTGGAGTTCAAAACACAGGAGACAATTCCTAACATTAAAGTGTCTCCAGCTCAGGTCACTGTACCCGTTCACTTACTGCTGCAGACAATATAATGGTCACAGAGTTAGTCTTTAGTGTTTGGAACTCTACTAGAGGGTTTGCTGTGGAGGATGTGTTTGCACAGACAGGAAGTTCCCTGGGAGAGAAGCCTTTGTTCATAGCAGAGAGCTCAGTGCTGAAAGGAGGATCCAGGCGGCAGGTCAGAGCTGCCTTTATGTCTCTTAATATAGAAATATATGGGGAATTTGGCTTTAATAGATTTTGCTGAACATCAATTAGGAAGATCCATAAGAGGCCTCCTGCAGAGCAAACACATTGTAAAGGGCAGCGACTAGTTTCAGCCCCTCTACAAGGAGCGCTCCCTCCTGAGGGCTGGAGTTAAGCCATCAGACAATCTCTCTGGGGATATTAAAGAGAGAAATAATAGACAGATCAGTATATAACATAATGCAATATATATAATAATGGTTACACAGAGCTGTCACACATACATCACCCTCTATAACATCTACAATATGCTATGATTTTACTGTGAAAATGGAAAGATACAGAGCCCCAAATATCAACCTATTGCTTTCATAGCGACACGTTTGCAAAACTTCTAAATGGGTTTACTGTGCAGATCTGTCATACGCCACCTCACCCGCTATGATATCTTACAATATGTTATGATTTTACTGTGGAAATGTAAAGGTACAGAGCCCCAAATATCACCCCATTGGTTACAAAGTGACATTTAATAAAAAATATTTCATTATCAAATTTGCATATAATGGGATACAAAAAGAATAAAAGCGGGTAATGTAACAGGAATCACTAGGTTCACTTCAGGACGGTGCCGGACCAGACACAAGCAAGGATTGTCTGAACACGAGTCTCTTCAGGAAAGGCAAACTTTATTGTGTCGTCACACAAATGCTCACACAGGATTGAATCGCAAAGAGTGAGCCCCGTCTTCCCCCCCCCCGACAAGGGGTCTTATTCTCCCAAATACGTAATTAGGTACATCCCAATTAGCCCACCTCCCGATGACACTTTATTCCACCCCACGTGGGTTAATACCTCCCCTCGTTAGTACAAAGAAATTCCATACATTGATCATAAATTGGCAAACGTCATGTCAGTCTGACAGTCTGTGATTTGCTGCTGCACTCAACCTGGGCCGTGTCCACCTCCCTAAAGGCTATGTTTATTTTTATACAGATAAAGCCTGGTCTGGTTTCTACGCTTTTCTTTGTCTTTCTGCGGGCCCCAACAACCTTGACATATCTTTCTCTGTGCCTGGAACAGCAGAGCTCTCTCTCTCAGTGCTTTAATTGCTTTTCTACTAATCTCAGCACATTCCTAACTCTCTACATGTACCTCATTATAGCTTCAGCTAAAAACCTACCTAGTTCTATTTAAGTGAACCAATATTCTGAACAAGATGGTCGCCTGGCTTATAATAGCGGCCATCTTCCAGTCTATTTCCACTACATTCCCCCCTTGGCTCAAGCCTCAGGCTCTTCTCCTGAGACTTGTAGCCATTACACCTCACTAGTTTTATTCTCGAGTTCCTCATACTTGGGGGGGCCTATTTTTGTTTGGAACATACCTTGTGGGATAATCAATGGTATATCTTGTGGGTGTCAGTGCCTTCTTGCATAGCGGCCAGAGGCAAAGCCCTATACGATACAGTAGTGCCCCTACAACCAAGATCACCACTACCATCAGGATCATAGATCCAATCTGTGAAATAAATCTCAGAATGGATCCAAACCAATCTCCGATCGCTCCGAACCCACAAAGTGGATTCCAGCCTTCAGCAGCAATCCTCCTTGCTGTGTCCTGCAACTGTGCTACCTTTTCTTGGTGATCTTGGATTACCTGATAATAGTCAGGGACATCATGTGTAGCATTCTTGATGAATATGCAACATTCATAGTGCATCGTCATTTCACACAATCCATTCAGAGCTGCACTGATCTGTTCCAGTGCCATGTTGTGTATCATTTGCACTTTTCGTATCTCTCGTACTTCCAAATTCAGCAATTGAATATCCCAACTAGTTGTATTCAAAATCTCATCCATCAAACTGGCATAACTGTTCATTCTTGCCATCAACTCTCTTCCCCATCCAGTCCAGGCCGGAAGCCAAGCCCATACTCGATCTGCTTTCTTAAACAACTCTCTCTTCTGTCTCTCGAACACCAGTGGGTACCTAGGGTGAAGTGTTGTATATGGATCAGTGTCCTCCCCCCTTACCTTCTGTATCGGGATTAGTTTTGCCAGGTAACACATTGCCGTCACTGTATGTGGTACCCATGTGTAGCACACCCCTTTACAACACACCTGGTATCCTCCTTTCACTATAAATGGTGATGAATATAGTGATCCCTTTGTTATCGCTATTGCAAACTGTCTCATCCGTCTCATCATATCACCTATATCCTGCCTTCCACTGGTTACATTTGCAATCTCTCCCTCTTGTTCTCTAGTAAACTCCCTACATCGTATATATATATATATATATATATATATATAATGTGCCTTCAGTCCTGTCCTGTATATATAAATGTACAATGTACAATTGAACTGACTTGAGTTGCACGCCCCACCCTCGTTACTTGTCTCTCTGTCTGGGCCTAGTTGAAAACACCACTCTGGTTGGTACACTGGTCCTATTATAGGATGCCCAGGACTGAATGGTTCTGGTTTCTCTCTTGACACATCAACTGTCTGTACGGTAACATTTTCTGATGCAATCATACTCAAATTCATTGGGACAGATGCGAATGGTATATGAATTGTCTCTGGGTGCAGTCTACTACACACCCAACATGTGGTCTGTCCAGACTTTTTAGCATAGTCCTATTTAAATTGCACAAGTAAATGTCCTCTTGACAAAATCTCAGATGTCGCTTCTCCTTTTTGTCTCCACATGGTACGGTTCTCCATCACTGGGTGCGTACCATTCCAGATATGGGAAATATCCACTTTCCCGGCAGTGCTCGGGCACCTGGGGCATGCTCCATGCGAGAGTCCATAAATCAAGTTTGCAAGGTACAAAATCAGTACCACAAATGCCCCGAATGTCAAAATCCCTTGGGCAATTCTTTTCACAGTTACATAAACCCAATCCCTCCCCCCCGGAATTTCGAAAACAAAGGACATTTCCGGATGATCAGGGGTGGGGGCTGGGCCCCTAAAAAGCACCCTTGGGGTATCCCCTGTTGGTGGGTGGTCACGACCTATGTCCATCAAGACACCCACTTGTGGAATCATTTGGGTGTCTTCAGTTGGATCATTTAGGTGCTCATGGCCGTGGTCTTTGTCAGCTTTAGCCTCAGCGGATTGGTCTCGTTGGCGACGACCTTCCATACTGGTTCAGGACTGGCTGCAGCCACTTTCAACCTGGAGTGATGTATCCACGGGACCACCTCGGCAACCTTTACTGCTGTAGGGGTTGATAACAGGACAAGGTAAGGACCTCTCCACCTTGGGCCTAGTGGGTCATTTTTCCACTCTTTCACCCATACTGAATCACCTGGACAATACTTATGCAGTGGGGGATATAAAAAGGGAGGTATGTTATCTCCCACCCAAGTATTCAATTTTTGCATTGATTTACCCAACAGTACAACCTGATCATTTAGTTTAGTTTCTCCCAATGCCCGAAGGTCCCCCCTTAGTCCATTAATCAGAGGGATAGGCTGTCCAAACATGAGTTCGTACGGTCTTAGCTTTAATTGAGGGGTTGGCCTGCACCTAATGTGCAAGAGGACTATCGGCAGCACATCCAACCAGCCTAGCGACGTCTCTTGGCACAATTTGGACATCAGAGTCTTTAGGGTACGGTTCATTCTCTCGACTTTTCCCGAAGTTTGGGGCCTGTAGGCAGTATGTAGCTTCCAGGTGATGCCCAACAGGCGGGCAAGCTGTTGTAAACAGTTCTGTATAAATGCAGGGCCATTGTCCGACCCTATCTCGAGAGGCAACCCATAACGTGGTATTATTTCTTTCATCAGACTCTTCACTACTTCCACAGTCTTTTCAGTTCTTGTTGGGAAAGCTTCCACCCATCCTGTCAGAGTGCACACCATTACCAGTAGGTATTTGTATCCTTTGCAGGGCGGCAACACTGTAAAGTCTATTTGTAGCGATGCCATTGGGGATAGCCCGACTGGCTGTTTCCCTGGAGGTTGAGATGGGCCTGTTCTCGGGTTGTTCTTGGCACATGTCACGCACTGCTGGGCTATTGCTTTGCAGACTACTGACAGTCCGGGTACGTAGAAATGTGGCTCTAGTTGCTGTTCCATCATTTCTCTCCCTCCATGGGTAGTTGCGTGGAGTGTTCTTATAATTTCAGGAGCCAATGTTGCTGGGAGGACTATTTGTCCATTCTTCAGCCGGAACCACTCGTCTTCTCCATATTCGCCTTGTTCTCCTGACATCCATTTCTTTTCTTTCTCTGAATACACGGGTGTCCATTCACTCAGTGGCGCTGGTAAGAGTGCAGCCACCACTGGTTTTGCCTTGTATCGTGCCAATTCTCCATGGTTTCCCCAGACAAATTCTTCTTTTGGGAAATGGTATCGCCATGCGAAGAACAGCAGATCTTGTCTGTCTTGTGAATCTCTTACTGCTGGTATGAAAAAGTTCATTGCACTTTTCTTCATTCTTGGCAGTCTGTTCTTGATAAGGATCTCCTTGAGGAAGAACCTCACCAACGGGGCTTGGTATTCTTCTGCTCCCAACTCACCCAAACTTAGCAGTATTCGTGTAATCCGTAGATTATTATGAGGGTTGGTTGTCAAATTTTCAAAACGTGAAGCGAAATTTTCTGCTCGTTCAACTTCGGTTATTCCTGTGTCTTCTTCCTCCTCCCCCATTACTTTTACGCCGAAGAATTTCAGCATCATTTTGTAAGCTCTGCGTAGTCTTTGCTGAACTTCTGAGGTGTTAATCATTAGGGGTGTTTCTTGCGGATTCAGAGGAGTGGAATAGAAATTTCGGCCTTGAGTCTGAGTTGGGAACAGCCACTGGATATAATCATGATTAAGTTCTAATAGTTCATAATCATCTTGCCATTTGTGCAATATTATTTCAATGAACTCGCCTTTGGGTTCAAATCTTCTCCAATTCATGTAGATTTCGTAATTTGGCATGGGAAGTTGAGGCTCTTGCTTGCAGAGTAGGACTTTGGCTTGATCAATTGTTAGCTGTGGTTTTGCAGCTGCCTTTGCGGCCTGATCAGCGCGCCTGTTGCCTTTTGGGATTTCATCATGACCCTTTTGGTGGCCACGACAGTGCATGATACTAACAGCGCTTGGTTTCCATACTGCTTCTAGGAGGGCCGCGATTTCAGCTGCATACTTGATTTGTTGTCCCGAGGAAGTAAGTAGGCCTCTTTCTTTGTAGAGTGCACCATGTGCATGGACTGTCATGAAGGCATACTTGGAATCCGTGTAGATATTTACTCTTTTGCCTTCAGAGATATCTAGAGCTCTGGTTAGAGCTGTTATTTCAGCCAGTTGTGCAGATGTATGGCCCGGTAGTGGATTTGCTTCAATAATTTCTTCTGCTGAGACTACTGCATAGCCGGAGACTTTCTTCCCATCATCCATATAACTGCTACCATCGGTAAATAGTTGTAGATCGTATTTGTCTAGGGGTACGTCTTTCAAATCTGGCCTGCTACTGAACACTTCTTCCATGACTTGGAGGCATTCATGGTCTGGATCCTCTTCACAGTCAGGCAGTAAAGTAGCAGGGTTCAAGGTAGCGATGAGGTCCAAATGAACCCGTGGATTCTCACACATCATGGCTTGGTACTTCGTCATCCGGCTGTTGCTAAACCAGTAGCTTCCTTTCACATCCAGCAGGGCCTTGACAGCATGGGGCACCTTGACATGAAGAACTTGTCCAAGGGTCAGCTTGTCTGCTTCTGCTATCAGCATTGCGGTGGCTGCCACTGCTTTCAGACATGGAGGTAGGCCGCAAGCCACAGAGTCGAGTTGCTTGGAGAGATAGGCCACAGGCCTTAGCCAGGAGCCAAAATTCTGGATTAACACTCCTGTTGCTGTTTGTGTTCATGCACGTACAGCTGGAAGGGCTTGCTGTGATCTGGCAGTCCCAGTGCAGGAGCTTCCATTAGCAGAGTCTTTAATTTCAGGAATGCTGCTGTTTGCTCTTCTCCCCAGTGGAAGGGGTCTTGTTCTCCCCCCTTTGTGGCTTGATGAAGGGGCTTGGCAATATCTGCGAAGTTGGGGATCCACAGGCAGCAGAAGCCTGCAGCTCCCAGAAACTCACGGACTTGTCTTCTGGTTTTCGGTTGGGGTATTCGGCATACTGCTTCTTTTCTTTCTGCCCCCAAGGCACGTTTGGTACCTGTTAACTGGAAACCCAGGTATTTTACACTTTGTTTGCATATTTGTGCCTTCTTTCTAGAAACTCTGTAACCTGCTTGGCACAGTAGATGTAGCAGGGCTTTTGTGGCAGATAAACAGTCTTTTTCTGTGGGGGAAGCCAGTAATAAATCGTCTACATATTGAAGTAACACAACTTTGTCTGGCTGAGCGTTGAAGGAGAGGAGGTCTTGGCTGAGCGCGCACCCGAAAATCGTGGGCGAGTTTTTGAAACCTTGAGGGAGGCGTGTCCACGTCATTTGATGGCGCGCCCCCGTGGTGGACTCTTCCCACTGAAATGCAAAAAGGGGCTGACTTGCTGGAGCCAGGCGGATGCAAAAGAAAGCGTCTTTTAAATCAAGCACTGTGTAAAATTTTGTATCTCCGGGGATTAATGCCAGCAAATTGTACGGATTAGGAACCACAGGATGTAGGGTTACTGTGGCCTCGTTGACAGCTCGTAAATCTTGGACTGGGCGGTACTCTTGTGTGCCCTCTTTCAGTACTGGCAACAGGGGTGTGTTCCACGGTGACACGCAGAATTTCAATATGCCGTGGTCTTTAAGTCTCTGTAAATGTGTTTGGATATTCTGTTTGGCTTTCTGTGGGATATGATATTGTCTTAAAGCCACAGGCGTTGCACCAGGTTTTAATCCGATGTATACTGGGGGAATATTTTATAGCTAGTCTGGGCGGATTTACCTCCGCCCACACCCCAGGAATTTTGAGGAGTAGTGTGTGCGGGTCCGGGCTTGCCGGCGGCGTTGGTGCTGTACGCCATTCTTCCTCTCTTGGCATAATCACCGCGATTTTCACAGATCGGGGGTGCTGGCTGGCTGGGTTATACTGCCGAGCAGAGCTGCCACTCTCAGGCAGGTCTAATTGAGCGTGTCCCCCGGGAAGAAACGTAATTTGGGCTTGCAATTTGCAAAGAATATCCCGCCCCAGGAGCTGGATGGGACATTCGGGCATATACAAAAATTCATGTTCAACATTATGCCCACCCACACTACATTTTCGAGAAGCAAGGCAGGGGAACTTAGCAGACACCCCCATTGCTCCCATAATATCAACCTCATTTCCCATTGGGGGTGCAATTTGCTTAGTTACAACAGAATATTCAGCACCGGTGTCAACCATAAAAATTTCATCTTTATTTCCCACTCTCATAGTGACCGTGGGCTCGTGGTTACTGAGCGGGATGGGCCCAGGTCCTTGTCAATATGCATCCTGCCCTTCAAATGACGTTCCCGCCAATCCCACAAACCCTGCTCCGGCACCCTCACTCCTCTCATATCTGCCGTCTGTTAACTGACCATTGGGGCCTTGACCTCCCGATTCCCCAACTTCCCCTCGTCCCCCAAATTTAGCCAAAAATGCAGGACAGTCGTTTTTCCAGTGACCTTCACCCCGACATCACGCGCACTGGTTGGGTCCCAGGGGTTCCCTAGGGGCTCCCCTACCTCTTCCTCTAGCCCCCCTTCCCCTTGCTCTCCCTCTGTCCGGGCCACCTCGTCCTCCACCATTCCCCATATAACCCACAACACCTGTGTGTCCTCTCTGTCTCTTTATCTCCTCCCGTTTTTCCTCTAGATCCCGGTTATGAAACACTTTATTAGCAATCTCTACCAATTCGCTAATACCTTTTCCCAAAAACCCATCTAATCTCTGTATTTTATTCCGTATATCCCTCTGTGACTGTCCCACAAATGAAGAATTAATTAACCGCTGATTCTCCACTGCCTCCGGATCAATAGGACTATACATCCTATATGCATCTAGTAATCGTTCCAAAAATGCACTTGGTGACTCCTTAGATTCTTGTACCACATCCGCTATTTTTCCCATGTTTGTGGGTTTCTTCCCTCCCGCTTTAACACCCATTATTACTGCTGCTCTGTACGTCTGCAGGTGGGCAATACCCTCTGCAGTACTGTATGGCCACTTGGGATCTGTTTTGGGGTAGTGTTCCTCTGCCCACGCTTCTGGCTGGGGCTTAGCATCTGCTACAGCTTGGGCAAGTAAAATCTTTTGCGCGCTACTATTTATCCGGGCTCTTTCCTCTGTGGTAAACATTGTCAACATTAATTGCTGACAATCTGCCCATGTGGGGTTATGTGTGAGCATAACTGACTCTATCATACTGGCCACTGCTGCGGGGTTTGTGGAGTACAGTGGTGTGTGTGTTTTCCAGTTGAAGAGATCTGTCGTTGTGAATGGGACATATGTGTATTGCACTGGCCCAGGAGCTCCATTTGCCAGTAGAGGACCTGGCACTTCTCGTAGGGGCATTTGATAGGGATTATGTTGATATAGCTCACGGGGTTTATGTATATTATTCGCTGCGCGAGTGGCAGCCCCTCGTTTCTCATCTTCACTCTCATCTCCACTATCCTCCTGGGATACTAATTTATACACGCTCCCATCGGGCATCTCAATCTTTCCCGGTGGAATTTCTCTGTCTCCTCCACCCGCCGCCCCCTGTTCTTCTTCCGCAATATCGCGTTGCGGCGCGAAGGGAGCCGGCCGGGAATTAGCAGCTGCCCGCTCCCCCCCGCCACCCTGGCGACCGCGGCACTCAATGCTTCTCTAGCCGCCCCATAACAGGATGGGTATGGCGGGGGTAAGGGATCCCCCTCCTCTGGGTGCTCTATCAACACTGATCTCTCTTTCTCTTTATTATTTGGGGGTACCTGTTTCTTGTGTTGTCCTGCCATCATTATAAAATGACTTTTATCTTTTACACAGTATCTCCATATATCTATATACGGGTACTGCTCAGGATGTCCGCATTTCCCGGTGACTTGGGAATGCACTCTCTGTATTAACTGCGGGTCCATTGACCCCTGCTCTGGCCACTCTGGAACTAACAGTGGCCACACAATTGTACACATTAATGTTAGCTTCTCCTTAGTTATATACAACGCATGACTATGGTGTTGAACTAACACTTCGAAATTCCGCACCATATACCCTAGGGGCGTCTCACCCTCCTTTACCTTCTTGGGCTTGGATGACCCGTTACCCATTGTTTCCCTTAGAAATAACAGTAACCTTTTTACAACACAGATATTATTTTTTTTTTTTTGTTAGCAATGACAATAAAAATCTACGGTCTGGTACTTCAGCCAACAATTCTTGCGTGTCTGGGACGCTTCCTCCGTCAGTAGCCAGACTGCAGTCGCCTGAACCGGAAACATACTTTGGGAGTCAACTTTCAAGTTTGCTTCCTCGCAGGGCGAGTAGGCGCACGTTCACTCACAGCACTCAAATCACTCACAGCACGTACTGTACCAGATACTTTCAGCACACAACAAAACATAAACAATTCAACTCTTTTCACTAGCCGAGGGCACGCCGTCCCTCCTTTTGGCTCCTTATACCCCGTTAATTGAACTCTAACTCTTGGCTGCTTGTGACTATGTGCACCCCGTTCTATAACAACACTCCCGTCTGCAATTCCAATTTGCCTATGGGCTATTTACCCACCCGGCACCACTATCTCTGGAGCTACCGCTGACCTCAATTGGCCCCCTTCACTACACAACGTACACACTAGCACTGACTCAGAGCTCTAAGCCCAGTCACAGAAATCCCTCCTCCTTTCCTGGTCCACGTGCAGAAGCTCTGTTTACTGACTCTGCAACTCCACGTGGCTATTTTCTCCCTCTCTTACAGAACTACCCTTTGGTTAACATCTGATCCCCCGGGTCCAGACACGCGCTGGCCACTCTCTGGCCCTGTGCTATATGCGGCAGGTTCAGTATGTCACCCGAGACTGTGGCTGCGAGTCTCCTTATCCGGCTACGACCAGACGTCCCTTTATACCGGTATCTCTGATACACATACAAACATAGAAGACACTTTACCTATCGCCGCGCTGATCGCTGTTTCCTCAGACTCGGTGGTGTCCCAGCTTCCCGGGCTAGGGGTCCGTTTGGGACGAGACGAGGTCCACTGAACAGGAAATCCTGCTTGGCGCCTGCAGATGTCAGCTCACCTTCAACGGACGCCCAACCGACGGGATCACTTGCACCTGCAGTCAACCGCTACAGTGTTCAGCAGCCGTTGCCTGTGTCCTGGCAAAGGGCCCGTATCCCGGCAACAGAGCCCCCAGATATGTAACAGGAATCACTAGGTTCACTTCAGGACGGCGCCGGACCAGACACAAGCAAGGATTGTCTGAACACGAGTCTCTTCAGGAAAGGCAAACTTTATTGTGTCGTCACACAAATGCTCACACAGGATTGAATCGCAAAGAGTGAGCCCCGTCTCCCCCCCCGACAAGGGGTCTTATTCTCCCAAATACGTAATTAGGTACATCCCAATTAGCCCACCTCCCGATGACACTTTATTCCACCCCACGTGGGTTAATACCTCCCCTCGTTTGTACAAAGAAATTCCATACATTGATCATAAATTGGCAAACGTCATGTCAGTCTGACAGTCTGTGATTTGCTGCTGCACTCAACCTGGGCCGTGCCCACCTCCCTAAAGGCTATGTTTATTTTTATACAGATAAAGCATGGTCTGGTTTCTACGCTTTTCTTTGTCTTTCTGCGGGCCCCAACAACCTTGACATATCTTTCTCTGTGCCTGGAACAGCAGAGATCTCTCTCTCAGCGCTTTAATTGCTTTTCTACTAATCTCAACACATTCCTAACTCTCTACATGTACCTCATTATAGCTTCAGCTAAAAACCTACCTAGTTCTATTTAAGTGAACCAATATTCTGAACAAGATGGTCGCCTGGCTTATAATAGCGGCCATCTTCCAGTCTATTTCCACTACAGTAAGACAGCAACGTACATGAAAGGGGAATAAACAAAGGCATGAACACTGGTTTATACAACCCGAGTCGTTATGTGATAAATGTAAATAACGCCCGCTGTTACTATGCCCTGGAGGGCCTCCCTGATATTGAGCTGCGGAGAGCTGTGGAGTCCAGGCTCTGGCTAGTAATCTCTGCTTAGGCTAGGGTCAGATGAGCGCATTTTGTACGGACTGTGCGTCTGTACGTACTTACTGACTGACAACAAGGTAGTGGCCATACAGTCTGTTTTTTTCACTGACGTATTTTTTGACTGATGTAGCAGGGAAAATAAATTAAAATGAAGAAAAGATTCTGTCCGTCCAAAATGCTGGACGTATAAATGCAGTCCGTCTGACCTTGTTGCATCACTCACACACAAAGCTACACGGACGTTGCAGACGTGGCGCACTCCGCACGTCCGTTCTAGCAGTATTACGTTCTTGTCTAACCTGCGTCCGTTTCCCGCATCCGCCATGCATCCGCACTTCTGTGCGGACGTAATTGGTGTGTGGGGCTCCATTGGTCAGAATGCTATGGTGCCACGGACGTACAAATGTGCGGCAACAAGGACGTGATAACTGCGGTCGTCTGACCCCAGCCTTTGCAGATGAGGAGGCCCAGATGATTATAGGGGCTAGTTTCCGGAAGCTATCAAAGAGGACCTCTGGGGCGAGGGATGAGATAGAGGAGAGACAAAGGAGAAAGAAAAGGGGGGGTAAAGAAGGGAGCCACCGCCGTGCCCCAACCATCACCCCCGAGCCCGCCATCACGCACCGACCTCCTCCCATCCCGAAAAAGACAAGTCCGTAAGGGGGGGGGGGGAAACACGGCCAGCCACGGAGACCGCACCCTCTGGAACTGGGCCATTTGATCATGCACCACTGTCGTCAAGCGCTCCATTGTGAGAACCAGGGCTTTTTTTCAGGCGGTACGTGCCGGTAAGCTGTACAGGCACTTCACCAGCCAGCAGCCCGAATGAGTGAAGGAGACTGAGCGTGATGCTCCTCCAGCAGGGAATCGAAAGCACTCGGGAGCTCATGCTGGCTCCCGAATGCTTCCAATTGTCAGTGGCAGCTCTCGCAGGGGCCGGGCTTCAGCCCAATAAAATGCCCCCAGCTGTTTGTTTCTCCTCCTCAGCGCTGAGTGCTCTGCTTGAACTACTTCCCCCTCCACTGCAGCAGCAGCACTGGGAGGAAGTGACTGTTTACATGCCACTTCCTCCCATTTGCCAAAGAGGGAAGTAGAGCTGGAGCACTGGCCAAACGTGGGGAGAGAATTGAGCAGCTGAGGACTTGCAGTGGGCAGACGGTCACGTGACGCTGGCGAGCCGCTTGCCCTGCTTGATCTCTTCTGGGGTGCCGAGTGAAGCCACCGGCAGCCTGAGCCTGTGTGCTCACTTCCCCCATCTGCAAGGACAGCCAGGTGAGAAGGGATCTGCAGGTGGAGAGAATCTCCTTTAGAAGGTGGCATATCTGGAGGTCTGATATCTGGGGCTCTGATATCTGGGGCTCTGATTTACTGGAGGTCTGATCTCTCCAGGCAGCACAGTACTTGACACCATCTCGTAAGTCAAATATTAAAAAAGGTGACTTGAAACGCCCTGTTCATTTAAATTAAACCCACCAAAACAGTTTAATAGACCGAGCAGAGCTTAATAAAGGAGTATTTATTAGGACACGAAAATAGTCATTATCATTTTTTCCTGGGCATGAGAGAGTACCCCCACCTATTTTTCCAGAAAAAAAGCACTGGAGAGAACGTACCATATCTTGGAATCGATCATTGAACGGGGTGTCTGAGGGCCCGTGTGCGCGCCAGACAGATGTGCACCGCCACGCAAATGCAAATGACCAACTTAAGCTCGCAGCTCAGGAGGTTCACGGAGGCATGAGGCCTATTCAGTAAGACAGTCCAGGGGTCGGGGGGGGGATAATGGCTGTGCAAACATCCTCCCAGGTCCGCAAATACCTCTTCCCAAATACTGACCATACCACAGGACCACCAGGAGTGGAGAAAGGTGCCCTTATCCCCTAAAGCACTTTGAGGGGTATTCCGGGGAACATCGCGCCAGCCTAGTGGGGTGCAAGTACCAGCGTGCCATGACCTTGTAACAATTTTCCCGAATCGCTGAGCAAACAGTCACTCTTGAAGTACGGTCTATGATGTCGTCCCAGTCCTCCCTAGAGCCCGCCGACCCCAAATCTCTCTCCCATTTCACGATGTAAGGGGGGTCCTGGGGGAACGTGGCTTGAAGAAGCTGACCATACAGCACTGAAAAGTCCCATTTGCTGGGCAACGTCCCCTACAGCCCCTCTCGTAAGGCGTCGGCTGGGGGAGCGGGGTGGCCGTTACGCAGGCCCAGGTGAAATGGAGCAATTGTATGGCTCAGAAGGTCTCACACGGGGCATAGCACGGGACTCCCAAAGGTCACCGGTGTCCCCTGAAGCAATAGATGGCCTAGCTCCAAAAATCTGTTCCGTATCCACCACCGAAAGGCTCCTGGTCTCACCCCAGGCTGAAAGGCTGGATTGAAGAACAGGGGGCCATCCTGTCACAAAGTGACACTTAATGTAAAAACCTATAAGTATATGCACGGTTTTATTGTCTGTTTTCACACGAGTGAGACTATTGTTCCACAGTTTATAAAGTTTTTCACTATAATTATCACGTTTTATGTCACGATTTACACCTTTAAAGATCCAAGGTGGAGGTAATTTTATCTCATTCACTGTTTTGTGCACTTTATGAAGTTCTTCTATTTCGCATAATCCATCCGTTCCAGGTGAGTGTTCCTTTTATATATTTTTTCTTAACCTTGCTTATTATACAGGCTACGCTATGTCCTGGTATTTGTCCTATGTTTTTTTTTGAGGGAAGAAGACTTTCCAAATAAAAAGGGGATCTAAAGAGAAAGAACTCTATCCCGTTCAAAGGTGTCAGTCCTCGGAGGCTGGCGCGGCCCCGGCGTCCCTCCCTGCGGCCTCGGGGTCTGCGTCTTCCCCGCAGCCCCTCCTCGCGCCCTGTGCACGCGTGCCGCCGGTCCCAACGGCTTTAAGCTTCTGCTGGATGCACGCCGCAGGTGACGTCATCTCGCCTCCACCGTGGGTCTCCCTGCACCATGTGACCCTGATGGCCAATCAGATTGCAGGGCACAATATTTAAAAGTGCTTTTGCCTTTTTTCCATTGCCCTTTCGTGGTTTTGCTTGTCTGACCCTAAGTGCTTGCTTCTTTAAACCCTTGATTGATTTTCTGTGTATGACCTGGCTTCTGGATATTGACCTGTGTACCTCTATACTCCTTTTGACTCGGCTTTTGGATTTTTGACTTTGTATATTACTGTATTCCTACGACCTAGGATCGTGATAGACCCCTCTGGTACTCAGTGCTTTCCTGTCTCTATACCAGCCACACTAAGGACTGGTTTCTGTCCTCCTTGCTTACTATCCCTGCCTTATAGGTTCACCTCTTGCTATTGTGTAATCCAGACACCTCAAGGACTGGTATTGCACCGGGGTTTAGGGTTAACTGCTGTTATATATAGGGCTGACCCGAAGCACGCCCCAGGTAACGTGTGCCTGCCTGACATCTCGAAAGGGCCATGGACCTAGCAGGGACTGCCCCGCAACTCTCAGGTTTAGACCGTCGTTTGGAGGATCAAGATCATCGACTTGATCAGTTCGCCCAGGCCCTCAACTCTATTAACTCGTACCGCACCTACCCAATTAGAGGTTTCCCCTCCTGTTCTTTTGCCCCCTTCTGAACCTTTTACTACCCCGAACCCATGTCCTAACCTACTACCACCAGTACGTTATGGGGGTGATCCTATTTCCTGTAGAGGATTCATAAACCAGATCTCCATCCACTTTGAGCTAACCCCGTTGTCTTACCCTACAGATCGTGCTAAGGTAGCCTTTGTTATCAATCACCTTACAGATAAAGCGTTGGGTTGGGCAAACCCTCTCTGGGAGACTGACAAACCCATAGTTTATAATTATCGGGAATTTATAACCGCCTTCCGTAGAATGTTTGATTCCCCCTGGTCGTAAAACCAATGCCACCAAAACTTGTTACGCCTGCGCCAGGGTACCAAATCCCTGGGTGATTACGCACTAGAGTTTAGATCCTTGACTTCTGAGTTGAACTGGAATAATGAGGCCTTGGTAGCAGTTTTTTCAGAGTGGTTAAATGATGAGCTCCAGGACGAAGTAGCGGCCAGAGATCTTCCGGAAGATCTGGAGGATTTGATCACCTACTTGTCCTTTATAGATGAACGCATTCGCCATCGTAAGAACACTAAAGATAGAGCTAAAAGACTGCCTCTTAGGATGCCTCCCCGGTTCCCTTTATCTGCGCTCCCAGAGCCACCTTCTCCTCCTGAGCCCATGCAATTAGATAGCACTAAACTCCCTGAAGCAGAAAAACAACGTCGCCGACGTGAGGGATTGTGTTTGTATTGTGGTTTAGGGAGTCATTTGCTTAAAGGTTGTCCCAAACGCCCTCAGGGTCCTTCGGGAAACTCGCATGCCTAAGTGCCCCTAGGGGACAGCTTTTGGGACTTTTCCCTCATCCCCCAAACTTGAAAACAGGCTCCGGGCTCTGGTTACTCTACTTTGGGAGAGTTCCCGTAGCCCGGTGAATCTCTATGCCCTGGTTGACTCCGGTGCTGCTGATAACTTTATTGATCTTGCTTTTGCTCGCAAACATGCAATTCCCCTTGTTGAGAAAAAAACACCTTTACTTGTACAAGCCATAGATGGCAGACCACTTGAAACCCCTTTTGTCCTTTTCGAAACCCAGAACATTTCTGTTAGGATAGAACTATGTCATAAAGAAAAAATGTTTTTTCATGCCATTTCTTCACCTTCCTATCCCATTGTACTTGGGTGCCCGTGGTTAACTCGTCATAACCCTGTAATCGATTGGCGAGCTCGTCAAATCGCTAAGTGGGATAAATATTGCATGCTCTCTTGTATTGAGGTCCCCTTGTCCGTCAACACCTTAAACGTACTCACGGCTCCTCCCTCTGACCACGACTATACCTCAGATTTGGCCCCTGTGTTTGATAAGAAAGAGGCCAATAAATTACCCCCACATCGTCTGTACGATTGCGCTATCGACCTTCTCCCAGGTACCCTTCCTCCCCTATGGGCAGTCTATCCGTTATCTGAGAAGGAGCATAGAGTGTTGTAGGAGTATCACTGATTCCCTTAACAAAGTGTTTATTTGCCCCTCTTCCTCTCCGGCTGGAGCAGGGTTCTTCTTTGTTCAGAAGAAAGAGGGAGACCTCAGACCTTGCATAGATTTCCGTGGGTTAAACAAAATAACTATAAAAAAGGCCTACCCTATCCCACTCATCCCTGAGTTGTTTGATCGCCTGAAGTATTCCAAAATATTCTCCAAGTTGGACCTCAGAGGTGCCTATAACTTGATTCACATCAGACAAGGGGATGAGTGGAAGACTGCGTTCAATACTAGATTAGGGCACTATGAGTACCTGGTTATGCCCTTTGGACTATGCAACGCTCCAGCAGTTTTCCAGGCATTCATTAATGATGTTTTACGGGAATACACTCCTTGTTTTGTTGTTTGTATCAAGACATCATCAAGATACACTTCTCCTGACCTGAAAACCCACCACCAACATGTACGACTTGTCTTGTCTAAACTGTTGTTTAACCCTTTCGCTGCATTGGACGCGCTCAGCGCGTCCACCCGCAGGTAGCGTTGCCTGCGGAGGACGCGCTGAGTGCGTCCTCCCTTTGCGGCCAGCGATCGGCCGGGTTCCGGCCGAACGCTGTGCCCCTCGATGCGGGCTGACATCCTCGATGTCAGCCCAGCATCCGGGACCGCCGCCGGCACCATTTAGATGTAATCGCGGCGGCGCGATGACATCTAATTCAGGCGCCCCCTGCGTGTGCTGAGGACTGGCGTCATCGTGCATAGCACGATGACGCCAGTCCTGGAGTTATCCCCTAACTGCCACCAATGGTGGAGATAGGGGGTTCCAATGAACTCCCGATCCGTGGCAGCTAGGGGTTAATGTTTGGTACTGTTGGATCGGCCAGAGCATGGCCGTTCCAACGATACCAAACATGACCATGAATAATTTAAAAAAAAAATTAAAAAAATAAACACATTTTTTTTCTTTTTTTTGGTTTGTTAATGCAGCAATATTGTTCCTATTTCAATTATAATCTGAACAATGATGCTGCACTAACGATTTTTGTATGCGGTGCGTTATCGCGTAATTTTCCCCCAAAAAAAATGTAACGAGACCCCCATTTCAAATTTTTTTTAAAAAGCGCACCCCATACAAAATATAACTGCAATTGCTCGCATGTTAAAATGTGAAAAAAAAACACTTTACACGTGGTAAATTATTGAAAATTCATGTTGTATTGCATTTTTTGTTAGAATATACAGACAAAACATGACGTATACATATAATAATGACATATTATGAATCTGCAGAGTCTGACGGAAAGAACGATATATAGAGACTCGGCTGTACAGCTGAACCTACTGCTCGTTTGCCCAATTACTGCACCTGGTTGCCATCAGGGACCCGACCTGGACCCGGGGTTATCGTTTCTCCACAATTGGGGCGCCGCACGGCTGTTTTTTCTGGTCAGGGGGAGATTTGGGCCTAGCACTTGCGGCCATTTTGGATGTCCTCGGGCGCCCCAGCGGAGTTTCCTTAAGCCCTGCTTCCTCATACCTGGCGACGATTGAGAATGCCCAAACGTCCAACTCAGAAGAAGGGTCCTCGACAGCAGGACATCAGAGATTCCTTGTCAGGTGGGTTGCTGAACATAGGTGCCATGGCTTCTTCCTCTCTCCCTCCGGGATATGGATCGTCTGCTGACGAAGATTGCTCTTGGCCACGCGGAGGTGACTCTGGAGTGTCGTGGATTACTCCCCCATCACAATCTCAGGGTATGCGACCCCTTTCGGCTGCCGCAAAAAAAAGGGCGCAGAAAAAGCGTAAAGCTGCGTCAGCGGCTTCTGAGACGGCCCAAGCGCCCACTCGGGGGTCTTCGGAGGGGGAATCTGATGAGGACCAACAACTCTCCGCAGACGGTAGCGTGACGTCAGGTCAGCGACAGGGATCGACGCCGAAATCCAGTGTGCCAAGGGATCAGGCCGGGTCGTATGGTCCGGAAAAGGGCTTGCCTGTGATTCCCTCCCTGGGAGGAGATGATCATCTTCCCTCCACGAAGGGTGACCTTCGCAGATTAATGGAGGACATCAGGGACATGTGGAGACCTGAGGTAGCGGCGGTTCGGGTGGAGGTGGGAGAGATACGCGCACAGGTGGCAGAGGTGAAAGCGACGACCGCAGAAGTAGTTGCAGACCAAACACTCCTCCACGGTCAGTTGGCTGCTCTTCGATCTCAGGTTGAGATTTTGTCCCGCTCGGTGGAGACGCTGGAGTCCAGACACCGGCGCAGGAATATTAGGGTCAGGGGCATTCCGGATTCAGTGCCAGCTGAGGACTTACAACCCTATGTGACCCACTTGGTACTACAAGTTGCTGGACTGTCCCCCGACACACCTGAGGTGGTGGGTTCGGTGTTTCGGATCCGGCGTCCGACGACGGCTGGTAAGGGTACGCCTAAGGATGTTGTAGTGTCTTTCCGAGACGTGTCCCTGAAGGTGAAGCTTATGACCACCCCTGGTGCCCGGGACCCTGTACAGTTTGAAGGCTCTACACTTGCCTTATACCACGACCTCCCATTCTTAACCTTAACGGCCCGTAGGCGTTTTAGAGACGTGACTGCTGCTCTCCGCAGGAAGGGAATCCGATATAGATGGGGCCTGGCTGGCTCCCTTGTTGTGACTTTTGCTAACGTCCCGTACACGCTCACGGATCCGGCGACGGCTTGGGCCGACCTTAAAGCGGCAGGTCTCCCGCTGGATTTCCCAGAGGTGCAACCCGGTTGAACTCTTTTCTCCCCCCCCCCCACGCTGTTTATTCTGGACTAACGACTGTTCTGGACTCTTGGCATCGTTTTTTCTTATTTACCACATGGGCCTCTTTTTGCGCTTTCCATGCTTTGTTGGACTATCTTTATGCTTTGTTTTATTTTACGCCTTACGTCTAACTCCGCGCTGTTGTCACTTGCCCATCGCAAATTACCTTCGGCCTTATTACCAGTTCTTTTGTTATGGTTATTGCTGGCACAGTATGGCCATACCTAGTTTGATTTCGTGATCTTCTTTTCATTGTAATTTTACAAATTTTCAATACAAAAAAAAAGGACGATATATAATATGTCTGGGTCATATACTAAAATAAGCCTTCAAAATAGGGACTTAATAGAGAATTTGACCTAGGCATATGCTTTTGAATTTTGTTCCTGCTTAACCCTATTACATTGGTGGGCTTGTTGTTATTTTTTCCCATATTACAATATCTATAGGTTTATATTTATACTCCTTGTGATAGATTGGGTGTTCATTCATTTATTTATTTATCTATTTATTTTGACATGCTCATATGTAATAGAAATATTTTGGTTTAGATACATGATACTTGATATAGATATATACTCACGACAGTACTGTCTGTTTGACATCCATGATTTATGTGTTTATGTATTAATGCAATCCGTTCTGTATCCTTTGTATTTTCTTTTCTTTTTTTCTTTTTATTCATTTTCTCTTCACTTATTTATTTATTTATTTTCATTCTGCATTGTGCATTTATATCTTTTTATGTCTACTTTATATTCACTATTGTTCACATGTATCCATCGTCTGGATTGTATTTGAGATATATTCCCCCCATTTCTTTTAAATCACGTTTATATGGCTACATTTTTCCTCCTTAATTGAGTATACCCTGTAACATTTCAGTCTCATCCAATTACTTTATTGTTTAATTGGATGCTGCTTTGAACTTTAATTGTTTAATTGTCTTGCTAGGGTATTTAAGGATGTCATGTGTTATAGCCTGTATGTATGATTAAGACCTCAGGGTCGAAACGTCACTGATTTTTTTGAAGGCTGCTGTTCCATGAATAAACCGTTTGGCACTTCTTATCCACTGGAGATCCATCATTTCTTCCATTTCTACTTATCCAGGGGGCTGGTGGCATCCCCATCTGATTGGAATCTCGTGGAGACGGTTGGTTTATCAGGTTTCCCACCGTGGCGTTGTTCGTGGCGCTTCTATGTTGCATTACTTCTGTTCCCAATCATCTAAGCTCTGCGTAAAGGGAGTGGCGTTTAAATGGGACGTTCAGTTCCTTGACATTATATGACACTAACTTCATTAACTTCTGTGGGGAGCAGAACCGGTGTATCTCTCGCCCTCTTAGCAACACTACGTACACATGTGCAGTTTGGAAGGTGGTGAAGAACAGAAAACAAAAAAAAAAACTATAAGAATGGGAAAAACTATGTACATTCCTGAGCGGGAATTTCTCTCAGGAGAAGCTCCATGGACTGGGAGCGCTTCTCAACTCAACAGAGGACAGAGAGTGAGGTGTGAAAATGGCCAAAAAAATTGAAAAGACTCCATCACTCTCTGCATGACGGAACCCAGACTCTAGTGTTAGAGATAATCCCAGTAGGAATGCACAAGTAGTTGAGGAGGATTTCTCTCGTTTTCAAGTATGTCCTGGGTTCAAGAACATTGAATGGTTACAGAAATACAAAATAGTAAAATGCAAGATATTTACACAAAACCAAATATATTTAATACTCACAAATGGAGGTTTGGTATCAGACGTTGTTGTAGGTGAAAATTTGGGATCTAGTGATCACCAGTCAGTGTGGTTTAATATAAGAACAGGGATGGAGCCGCAACACAAAAACAAAAGTTTTAGACTTTAAAAAAACATTTTTTTCTAAAATGAGATTTTGTGTGAATGAGTCATTATCAGACTGGAGGAGTTTAAAGGGATTCCAGGAGAAATGGGATTATTTAAAGGAGGCATTATTGAAGGCCACAGGCAATTTCATTCGGCTTGTTAGCAAAAACAAAAAAGGGAAGAAACCACTGTGGTACTCTGCAGAAGTGGGCAAAAGATAAAGGAAAAAAAAGATAGCATTCAATAATTATAAAAAAGCTCAGAGTGAAGAAGATAGGCAAACCTATAAGATTAGGCAGAAAGAGGCAAAGCAATTTATAAGAGCTTCCAAAGCACACGCAGAAGAGAAAATAGCTCAGTCAGTAAAAAAGGGGGACAAAACACGTTTTAGATATATAAACGAGAGAAGAATAGTAAAACAAGGATTAGTTAGATTAAAAACAAAGGAAGGAAGGTATGTAGAAGAGGATAAAAGTCTCGCTGACTGCCTCAATGAATATTTTTGTTCAGTCTTTGCAGAAGAAAAGGAAGGAAAGGGACCTCAGTTAGGAGGAAACACTAACGAGACATTTACATATGAGTTTACAGAGGAGGAGGTTCTACAGCAGCTGTCTAAAGTAAAGACAAATAAGTCAATGGGGCCTGATGGGATCCACCCTAAATTATTAAAAGAGCTCAGTGGTGTAATAGCAAAACCGTTAACAAGGATTGGTTAAATAAATCTGTTAACGGGAGTCGTCCCAGAAGACTGGAAATTAGCAAATGTTGTGCCCATTTACAAGAAGGGTAGTAGGGAGGAATCGGGGAACTATAGGCCAGTTAGTCTTACGTCAGTAGTGGGGAAATTAATGGAAACCATGTTAAAGGAAAGGATTATTGAACATCTAAAAACACATAGATTACAGGATCAGAAACAACATGGGTTTACCTCAGGGAGATCATGCCAAACTAATCTGTATTGATTTTTTTGATTGGGTAACAAAAATAATAGACACAGGTGGTGCAGTAGACATTGCTTATTTAGATTTCAGTAAGGCTTTTGATACTGTTCTGCATAGAAGGCTTATCAATAAATTGCAATCTTTGAGCTTGGATTCCAATATTGTTGAATGGATTAGGCAGTGGCTGAGTGACAGGCAACAGAGGGTTGTGGTAAATGGAGTTGATTTGGCGCAAGGTCTTGTTACCAATGGGGTACCTCAGGGGTCAGTACTTGGACCCATTCTCTTTAATATTTTTATTAGTGATATTGCAGAAGGTATTAATGGAAAAGTATGTCTTTTTGCTGATGACACAAAGATTTGCAACAGGGTTGACGTTCCTGGAGGGATCAGACAAATGATTTAGGTAAACTAAAAAAAATGGTCGGAGCTGTGGCAATTGAGTTTTAATGTGGATCAGTGCAAGATAATGCACCTGGGGCGTAAAAACCCAAGGGTTGAATATAGAATATTTGATACAGTCCTAACCTCAACATCTGAGGGTTGGGATTAAGGGGTTATTATTTCAGAGGATCTAAGGGTAAGTAGTCAATGTAATAGAGCAGCAGGAAATACTAGCAGAATGATTGGTTGTGTAGGGAGAGGTATTAGCAGTAGGAAAAGGGAAGTGCTCATGCCACTGTACAGAGCACTGGTGAGACCTCACTTGGAGTACTGTGTGCAGTGCTGGAGACCGTATCTCCAGAAGGATATAGACACCTTAAAGAGAGTTCAGAGAAGGGCTACTAAAATGGTGTACGGCTTGAAGGAGAAAAGTTACCAGGAAAGGCTTAATGATCTTAACATGTATAGCTTGGAAAAAAGACGAGACAGAGGAGATATGATAGAAACATTTAAATACGTAAAGGGAATCCACAAGGTAGAGGAAGGGAGTATATTTAAAAGGCAACAAAGCAGCAAAACAAGAGGACATAGTCTTAGATTAGAGGGGCAAAGGTTTAAAAGTAACATCAGGAAGCATTATTTTACTGAGAGGGTGGTGGATACATGGAACAGCCTTCCAGTTGAAGTGGTAGAGGCCAAAACAGTAATTGAATTTAAGCAGGCATGGGATAGGCATAAGGCTATCCTAAACAAAAGATAAATCCAGGTAAAGTATCCATGTAATTGGGCAGACTAGATGGGCCGAAAGGTTCTTATCTGCCGACATTTCTCTGTTTCTATGTTTCTATTAATGTCCCACAGACAACAAACTTACTCAAACTTGGTTTGTTGCAAAATATCCAACGGCGATAGAAGACCGCCCTCGGTCTGAGAACTTAAATCGGGAAAAGTGATTAAACACCGGTTATGATAGGCAAAATTCCTCTAAACAAGGAAGAATCCCTCTTTTTACTAAAACATTAAACTTTATTCAATACAGTTAAAATTAACTCATTCCATTTTAATTATTAAAAATGCTCATCAATTAAACAGATAATGACCTGCATATGACAATTATTAACACCTTCTTGGTCTCGATATTACAACAATGTAAGCTTTGTCTTTAGTACAGAAGCCTTCCAGAAGTCTGTGAGTTAGTAGACTTATTAGGTTCAGTTTAATGGTTCTTTATCATGGAACGCTATTGCCCGTTGATTACATGGGATCCCCAACTTAAAGAAGTGATATCTGCACACGCGACAATCACAGCACGAAGATGCCGCAATATAAAAGACACGTTAGATAGGAGTCACTATCTGGATAGGAATAAACCATCCAATACTACCTGGTTACATCATAATTTGTATGGCACCTATAAGTGCGGACACTGCTGTGCTTGTAAATATATCCAACAAGATTCAAGAAAAATCAAAGACTCGAAGGGACTAACGGAATATCAAATCAAATCTTTCTTTAACTGCAATACAAAGGGATTAGTGTACTTACCTGTAAGTGTGGTATGCTATATGTCGGTAAAACATTCAGACCTTTTAAGCTAAGAATTCAAGAACATATTCGATCAGTTCGTAATCCGCTGGATACACCAGTCGCAAGACACGTTCAATTACAACATAACAATGACTTAAATTCATTACGGTTTTGTGGAATTGAAAAAGTTTTAAGATCACAAAGACAAGGAGACTACGACCTCTTAAGAAGAAGAGAATGTGTCTGGATATATCAGTTAAATACACCAAGTCCAGCAGGTCTCAATGAAGGCTTTAATTTCACTCCCTATATAGGGACCTAAATTTTGACCTTTTGATTTATATAGTTCATCTTTGAACAAGAACCATTGATTTAGACTAATAAGGTATATAGAACATGAAGGAGTATTTTATTTATGAATAATTGACATTCAATTTAAGTTAATGGGTAAAGGACCTTTCAATTAAAACCATTCAGGAATATTTGGGTAACAGTCTTTCATTACAGAATTATTCAAATAGGAACAGTAATATTATTTATTTATTTATTTATTTATAAAGGATTTTACCAGGAAGGATACATTGAGATTTCTCTCGTTTTCAAGTATGTCCTGGGTTCGAGAACATTGAGTGGTTACAGAAATACAAAATAGTAAAATGCAAGATATTAACACAAGACCAAATATACAGATTAACAGAAAAATAAATATGGAGGAAATAAAGTCATTATGTTACATGTTTACAGGTGCATTTCGTATTGAGGTATGTTAATAGGGAAGTCTTAAGGGACTTTAGACTGGGGGAAGATTTGACGGTGTCTGGGAGGTTATTCCATATTTGCGGTGCTCTGTAGGAAAATGAGGATCGAGCCATTTTCTTTTTGTATTGCGGTATTGCAAGTAAGGTGCTGGTCCTGGATCTGAGGTTATAGGATGAGGGAACTGCCGGGGAAGCAGCATATTCAGGTAGGGTGGTAGCTTCCCAGAAAAGCTCTTAAACACCAGGTTGGAAAGGTGAAGGGTGCGTCTAGAGTCCAGTGATGGCCAGTTTAGTTCTTTTAACATGTCACAATGGTGTGTCATGTAGTTACATTGTAGCACAAAGCGACAGAATGAGTTATACAATGTAGTAAGTTTCTGGAGGTGTGTTTGTGGGGCGGCTGCATACACTACATCTCCGTATTCAATGGCTGGCATAAGCATTTGTTGTACAATCTGCTTTCTTACCGCGGGGCTCAGGCAGGATTTGTTTCTGTACAGGGCACCTAGTTTGGGGTAGAGTTTAGATGAGAGTTTTTCGATGTGGGGGCCAAAAGATAGATTTGGGTCTAACCACATACCTAGGTATTTGAGAGAAGTGACTGTGGTCAGTGTGCCATTTGATTTTGTCCCAACACATAGATGGGGTGTTTGCAATTTGTGTAGTTTAGGTGCGGTTCCAAAGAGCATTGTAACAGTTTTGTCAGTATTTAGAAAAAGTTTGTTATTTGCGATCCACTTTTCTACCCCTGTGAATTGTTCTTGCAGCACTGCCTCCAGCTGTGGGAGATTTGGTTTGCTGGTATAGATTACAGTGTCGTCTGCGTACATGTGTACAGTTGAAGCTTTGCAGACATTGGGCAGATCGTTTATGAATATTGTGAATAGCAGGGGGCAAGTATCGAGCCTTGGGGTACACCGCACGTGACTGGGAGGGGAAGGGAAGTGCTGTCAGAAATGGACACAAATTGAGACCTATCAGACACATATGATTGGAACCAGGTTAACGTACTATCACCAATACCAGAGTTTTAAGTTTTTGTAATAGGATGCCATGGTCTACTGTGTCAAAAGCCTTGGCAAAGTCAAGGAAGATGGCTCCAGTTAGATTTCCTTGTTCCATGCCCGCTTGGATATCATTACAAACTTTTAAAAGGGCAGTTGTAGTTGAATGGTTTGGACGAAAGCCTGATTGATCTGGGGTTAAATAGTTCTGATACTGATAATAATCACGTAATTGAGTGTAGACACATTTTTCCAGAATTTTTGACATTACAGGGAGCAGTGATATTGGGCGGTAGTTGGATACCAAAGTATTGTCTCCACTTTTATGGATAGGTACCACCCTTGCAGTCTTCCAGAGTTTGGGTATGTATCCAGTCGCCAGTGATTCATTAATCAGGGTTGCGACAGGTTTTGCAATTGCTGGTGCACTGATTTTCAGCAGCATTGCTGGGATTTGATCAGGTCCAGACTGGTATTTCATTTTTTGGTTATGGAGAAGTTTAGTGATGGCACTGACAGGCACTGGCCTAAAACTGAATTTCTCTGGGTTACGGGGTCTTTGCACTGTTGGTGGGTCCTGACCTGCGTGCGGCCTTTCTGATTGCGTGTCATTTCCTAGCTTAGCAATGAGGGTGGTGGCGCATCCAACAAAAATTATTAAAAGCATTTGCTACATCTAGGGGGTGTTGTACAGTTTGGTTGTTTACTTTTAAAGCAGCTGGTTGGGAGTGGCTGGGGGGTGCTTGTATGTTACTTATGATTTTCCAAAAATTTCTGGGGTTTGATATGTTATTGTTTAAATTTTCATTGAAGTATTGGGCTTTAGCCATTTTTGTTTCTTTTGTGCATTCATTCCGGCATTTTCGGTATTCACAGTGATCGTTCATGGATCCAGTACTCTTGAACTTTGACCACAGGGAGTCTCTAAACTGGTACATATGCGTGAGGTCAGCTGTAACCCAGGGGAGATGGGCCCCTTTTACTCGCACTTTACGCAGCGGGGCATGGGAATTCCAGACTTGCAGGAGCTCAGACTGAAAGTATTCAACTGCACAGTCTAGGTCTGGGATTAGGTTTAGTCTGTACCAGGGGAGCTGTATGAGATCACTTAGGAAGGATTCAAGAATAAATTTCTTGAAAGACCTGGTGGTTATTACCTTTGCGGGAGATTTCAAGGCCTTTATTTTGCGCACGCAATACACTAGACAATGGTCACTAAAGCTATTAGCAAGAACGCCTGCCTCCTGTATTCTATCAGGAGATGAGGAGAGAATCCAGTCCAGCAAGGTATGGTTAGGGCTTTTCATATTAATGCGAGTGGGGGAGGAGATTAATTGAGTTAGCTGCAAAGTTTTAAACGGTGTGCAGTGTTTATTGTTTTTAGGATTTAGCCAATCTGTATTAAAATCGCCGAGGACCAGCAGTTCACTTTTTTGGTTTTGGGCAAGTAGGTTTAAGGATTTGAGATATGTCAGAGAGGGAGTGCACTGGAGAGCTCGGTGGACGATAGAACCCAGCAACAATGATTGATTTACTGAATGGGATCTCAATTATACCAGAGAGGAAATCAAAGGTGACAGGAGAGCTAGAAGTCTGTAAGGGGGTGAACTTTAAGGACTCCTCAACATAAATAACAATTCCCCCTCCTCTCTTTGCTCTGTCTTTTCTATAACATAAATACCCCTGTATTGATATGGCAGAGTCTGGTACTTTTGGGGTTAACCATGACTCAGTCAGCACAATGACTTTGGGTTTGTAATAGCAACACCAAGCCTGAAGCTCATCCAATTTAGGGAGTAAACTTCGGATGTTACAGTGCACAAATGAGAGGCCTTTTTTAGTGGGGAGACTAAAGGTTGTCACCTATAGGACCAGGGTTAGATTCCACATCGTTTGCCAGGGAAAGTAGCAGAATGAATAGAAATTTGGACAGAGTTTTCTTTTGGTGATACTGTAATTGCACAGTATTAAATCTCTGTGTGGGGGTAGGAGGGCTGGACTTTAGTACTCTCCACCAGCACTCAGCTGACAGGTTAGAAGAACCAAGTAGGCTGGGGTGTATAGGGACTTGATTTCCATCCTGGGGCAATTGGAAAGGTGTATAGAGGGCGAGGAAGCTTTGGAGAGAAGGGAGGAGAGAGAAAAGAGAAGCAGTAGTGGTATATACATTATAGAGAAAGGTGGGGGTGAGAGTAGTTGGGTGGGCGAGAGTAGAGGAAGCAGGGATTTAATGAGGGAATGTATGCAGCTGCGTAAGGAGTGTGATAGGAGGGTATAAATCAAATGAAAACCGTGGGGCGGGTGGGTGAGGGGAGGGTGGGGGCGGGTGGGTGAAGGGGAGGGTAGGGTGGGAACAAAGTCCAGAGAAGCCAAATGAGTTGCTGCTAAGTCTGATGGGTGAGGAAGCGATGTAAGAATGCTTGCTGAAAAAAAAAAAGGACACATAAGATCAGAGGGGGTTTGGGGTGCAATAAAATTCGTAAACTCAGTGGTTCAGACTGGGGGGGGGATAGATAAGAACAAATGGTTCTAAGGTAAATTGAGCAGTGGCAAATGTGCCTAGCTACACATAAACTGAATACATAGAGAAAAATATGCATACATATATACAGAGTAGCAATTAGGTCTACCAGCACAGGACTGAATACATATGGAGAAACACACACACTTAATACATGTATCCTATAAGTATATACAAAAACTATAATATACACACACACATACACTTTAATACATATATCCTATAAATATATACAAAAAATAAATATATATATAATAATATAAAACACATACGCTGACAATTACAGTGCAGTCATATTAAGCATTCAAAAGCATAGGAAGCTAAGTATGGGTGATAGAAATTAGTCTGAGAAATCACCTTGCTGGAAAAATTACTTAGTGGGAGTATGTTAGATAAGCTTGTTACCGGAATCCACCTGGTTCACTTGGGACGAGGCCGGGCCGGCACGGACAAGGATTGACTGGACACGAGTCTCTTCAGGAAAGGCAAACTTTATTGTGACGTCACAGATGCTCACACAGGATTCAATCGCAAAGAGTGAGCCACGATTACATAGAAACATGGGGTTTTATACCCCGAATACACAATTAGGTACATCCCAATTAGCCCACCTCCCGGTGACACTATCCCACCCCACGTGGGTCCGTACCTCCCTTAATCGAATACAAAGACATTCCATACATTGGTCATAAATTGGCAAGCTTCATGATATTCTGACAAAAGAGGATTTACTACTGCTCTGGATCCTGCCTATGCCCACCTCCATTGGGCTTGTTTATCCTACATAAGACCTGGTCTGGTTTCACACTCCTCTTTGTCTTCAGCTGCTGGCTCTTCTGATCTTGATGTATCTATTCTTCATCCTGTCACCCTGTGGATCTTCTCTATCCTAATTGCTTTATTGCTAGTCTAATACATTCAAAAGATTCTATGTAAGCTTCATTCTAATTCCAGCTAATATCTACCTAATTACATTCAAGTGAACCAATATTCTGAACAAGATGGCCGCCTGGCTCAGGATGGCGACCATCTACTGGCCTGAGTCCCTTGCATTCCCCCCTTGGCTCAAGTCTCAGATTCTCCCTCTGAGGCTTGTAGCCACTACACTCTGCTAGTGCTATCCTCAAATACCTCGTACTTTAGGGGACCCATTCTCGCTGGGAACATGTCTTGTGGAATTATCAGTGGTATCTTTTGTGTTTGTGTAGGTGTAAGAGCTCTCTTGCACAGTGGCCATAAACATAGCCCTATGCGGTACAGGAGTATCCCTACCACCAAGATCACCACCACCATCAGTATCATGGATCCAACCTGTGAAATAAATCCCAGAATGGATCCGAACCAATCTCCGATTGCTCCAAACCCACAAAGTGGATTCCAGCCTTCAGCAGCAATCTGTCTAGCTGTGTTCTGCAACTGTACTACCTTCTCCTGGTGATCTTGGATTACCTGGTAGTAGTCAGGGACCTCGTGTGATGTGTTTCTGATGACTGTGCAACATTCATAATGCATTGTCATCTCGCACAACCCATTCAATGCAGCACTGATCTGCTCCAGTGCCATGTCATGTATCATCTGTAGCTTTCGGATTTCTCGCAGCTCAAGATTCAACAACTGGATATCCATACTTGTCTTATTCAGGATCTCATCCATCAAATTAGCATAACTGTTCATTCTCACCATCAATTCTCTTCCCCATCCAGTCCATGCTGGGAACCACGCCCATATTCGATCTTTCTTAGTGAACAATTCTCTCTTCTGTTTCTCAAACACCAGTGGGTACCTAGGGTGTAGTGCAGTGTCTGTATCAGTGTCATCCCCTCTTACTCTCTGGATTGGGATCAGTCTGGCCAAATAACACATTCCCGTTATTGTAGGTGGTACCCATGTGTAACACACTCTTCCACAGCATACTTGATATCCCCCATTCATTATAAAAGGTGACAAGTGTAATGTCCCTTTTGACATTTCTATCATCAGCCGGCCCCAGTCGTTTCAGGAGGTCTAGTGCATTCCGTTTATCCACTGTTCACAATTGTCAGTTGTTGGTCTCTCGTGAGTGATTTGGGCCTTAGTAAGACCATCTATGTCCCTGATCCTGTGTCTACTCTGTACGCATGTGATGTCCAATTAAATCTACTTGAATAACACGGATTCCCACCCTTATCTGCCCCTTTATTCGATCCTAACTGGAAACACCATTCTGGTGGGTACACTGGCCCTGTTATTGGATAATCGGGGACAAATGCTTCTGGTTTTTCCAGAGGATCAGTAATGGTGTGTATGGTAATGTTCCCTCTTGCAAATGTACTTAAATTCATGGGGATTGAAGCAAAGGGTATATGAATTGTCTCTGGGTGCAATTTGCTGCACACCCAACATGCAGTCTGTCCCGACTTCTTTGCGTATGCATATTTAAATTTTTTCAAGTAGATGTCCTCTTGGCGTAATGCCCGATTCCACATCTCGCTTTTGTCTCTGCATGGCATGGTTCTCCATCACCGGATGCGTGTCATTCCTGACGTGGGAGATGTTTACTTCCTTGGTTGTACTGGGGCACCTGGGACATGCTCCATGGGATAATCCATAAATTAGATTAGCTAGGTACAATATTAGTACCAGGAACGCCCCAAGTGTCAGTATTCCCAGGGCAATTCAATTTACAGTCACATAAACCCAATCCCTCCCCACCAGAATTTCAAAAGTAAAAGTCATCTCCGGATGATCAAGGGTCGGGGCAGGGCCCCTAAAAACAGCCCTGGGGGATCCCCTTGCTCCCTCGTTGGTGGGTGGTCAGGCATTATTGTGTCTGTCAAAACACCCACTTGTTGAATCTTTTAGGTGCTTGGGACTGTGGTCTTTGTCAGCTTTAGCCTCAATGGATTGGTCTCGCCGGAGATGACCTTCCACTCTGGTTCAGGATTGGCTGCAGCTACCTTCAGTCTTGAGTGATGTATCCACGGGGCCACCTCGGCAACCTTCACTGCTGTGGGGGTTGATAACAGGACAAGGTAAGGACCTCTCTATTTTGGGCCTAGTGGGTCATTTTTCCACTTCTTCACCCAAACCGAGTCACCTGGACAATACTTGTGCAGTGGGGGATATAAAAAGTGAGGTAGATTATCTCCCACCCAAGTATTTAAATTCTGCATTGATTTACCTAACAATACAACCTGTTCATTTAGTTTAGTTTCACCCAATGCCCGAAGGTCCCCCCTTAGTCCATTAATTAGAGGGGTAGGCCGTCCGAACATAAGCTCGTACGGACTTAGCTTCAATTGGGGGGTTGGCCTGCACCTAATGTGCAACAAAGCTATCGGCAGCACATCCAACCAGCCTAGTGACGTTTCTTGGCACAGTTTGGACATCAAAGTCTTTAGTGTACGGTTCATTCTTTCGACTTTTCCTGAGCTTTGGGGCCTGTAAGCTGTTTGTAGCTTCCAGGTGATGCCCAACAGTCGGGCGAGCTGCTGCAAACAGTTCTGTATGAAAGCTGGGCCATTGTCCGACCCTATTTCGAGGGGAAGTCCATAACGTATTATTTCTTTCATTAGACTTCTTACTACTTCCGTTGTCTTCTCCATCCTTGTTGGGAAGGCTTCCACCCATCCCATCAGGGTGCACACCATCACGAGTAGATATTTATATCCTTTGCAGGGTGGTAACACTGTAAAGTCTATTTGCAACGACGCCATTGGGGACGCTCGATTGGCTGCTTCCCTGGAGGTTGAGATGGGCCTACTCTTGGATTATTCTTGGCACATGTCACGCACTGCTGGGCTATTGCTTTACAAACTACTGACAGTCCTGGCACGTAGAAATGTGGCTCCAGCTGTTGCTCCATCATTTCCCTTCCTCCATGAGTACTTGCATGAAGTGCTCTCACGATCTCCGGTGCCAATGTTGCTGGCAAGACTATTTGTCTGCTTTCCAACTGGAACCATCCGTCTTCTCCATATCCACCTTGTTCTTCTGATAGCCATTTCTTCTCTTTTTCTGAGTACACAGGTGTCCATTCACTCAGTGGCGCCAGTAGGAGTGCAGCCACCACTGGTATTGCTTTGTATCTTCCCAATTCTTCCTGGTTTCCCCAGATGAATTCTTCTTTTGGGAAGTAGTATCGCCAAGCAAAGAACAGCAGATCTTGTCTCTTCTGCGTATCTCTCACTGCTGGCACAAAGAAATTCATCACACTTTTCTTCATTCTTGGTAGCTTGTTTTTAATAAGGGTCTCTTTGAGAAAGAACCTTACCAAGGGGGCTTGATATTCTTCTGCTCCCAATTCTCCCAAGCTCAGCAGCACTCGTGTGATCCTCAAATTATTATGAGGGTTGGCTGTTAGATTGTCAAAACGTGAGGCGAAATTTTCTGCTCGTTCAACTTCAGTTACTTCAGTATCTTCTCCATCCTCCCCCACTAATTTTATGCCGAAGAATTTCAGCATCATCTTGTATGCTCGACGGAGTCTTTGCTGAACTTCTGAGGTGTCCATCATGAGGCGTGTTTCTTGGGGGTTCAGAGGTGTTGAGTAGAAATTTCGGCCTTGCGACCGTGTCGGGAAAAGCCACTGGATATAATCATGGTTTTCTTCTAGTAGCTCATAATTGTTATGCCACTTTTGCAAGATGGTTTCAATGAATTCGCCTTTCGGATCAAATTTTCTACAATTCATGTAGAATTCATAGTTTGGCATGGGGAGTTGATCCTCTTGCTTGCAGAGCAGCACCTTGGATACTTGATCAGGAGGGATCAGAGGTTTAGCAGCAGCTTTTGCGGGTTGGTCAGCGCGCCTGTTGCCTTTTGGAAACACATCATGACCTTTCTGGTGGCCACGACAGTGCATAATACTGACAGCACTTGGTTTCCACACAGCCTCTAGGAGGGCTGCGATTTCAGCTGCATACTTGATCTGTTTCCCCGAGGAAGTGAGTAGGCCTCTTTCTTTGTAGAGTGCACCATGTGCATGGACAGTCATGAAGGCATACTTGGAATCAGTATAGATGTTCACTCTTTTTCCTTCAGAAATTTCAAGGGCCCTGGTTAAGGCTGTTATTTCAGCCAGTTGCGCTGACGTATGGCCTGGTAGGGGATTTGCTCTGATGACTTCTTCTGCTGAAACACCTGCATAGCCGGAGACTTTCTTCCCATCATCCATGTACTACCATCAGTGAATAACTGCAGATCGTATTTGTCTAGGGGTATGTCTTTCAGGTCTGGTCTACTACTGAATACTTCTTCCATGACTTGGAGGCATTCATGATTTTGATCCTCTTCACAGTCAGGCAGTAGTGTAGCTGGGTTTAAGGTAGCGATGACGTCCAGATGAACCCGTGGATTCTCACACATCATGGCTTGGTACTTTGTCATCCGGCTGTTGCTGAACCAGTAACTTCCTTTTATATCAAGCAGGGCTTTAACCGCGTGAGGCACCTTGACATGAAGAACTTGTCCAAGGGTCCGCTTGTCTGCTTCCGCTATTAGCATTGCAGTGGCTGCCACTGCTCTCAGGCATGGGGGTAGGCCGGAGGCCACAGGGTCAAGTTGTTTAGAAATGTAGGCCACGAGTCAAAGTTCTGGATCAGCACTCCTGTTGCAGTCTGGTTATGTTCATGCTCAACTCTCTGGGTCTCGGTGACACTGCACGTGCTTGTGTTGACTCCTATTTATCCAACAGGTCCTTCTGTGTGTCCTTTGCTGGTAACTCCTCCTCTTCATTGCCTCTATCTGTTGGTGTACCTCAAGGCTCTGTCCTTGGTCCTCTGCTCTTTTCCATCTACACCTCCTCCCTGGGCAAAATCATCAACATCTTTTGCTTTAATTACCACCTCTACGCTGATGACACTCAGATCT